>PVIA01009399.1:0-61474 GCA_004024845.1 Tonatia bakeri | reverse complement strand
GGGGGGTGGGGGGAAACCTGTTCCTGGGAGTGGGTCGTGTCCACAGCCTCCAGGAGCTTGGTATGCTTATATGAGGGGCCATGGCACTGGGAGAGGGGAAGGGAAGGCCTGGGGCTGATGCGAGGCTGGTGATGTGACCATCCTGGGAGCTGGGGTGAACTGGATGAGGGTTCTTAGTGACGCTAAGCTCATTGATAATTTCACTCTTCCAGATACTCACGCCAGCAAGGGCCTGTGCCCTTCATCCCTAACTTGCAGCCACAGATCCTGTGATGATCTCCCTCCAGAGTTCCCTCTCTCTGTGGTGATGGTGCCCGGCTGAGGACTGATGTAGCCCAACACCTGCCTGAAATCCTGCCCCAGAACTATGCCTGGGGAAAAGGCGCTGAAACCTCAGGAAGAGATTTTGGCCTCCTCAAGAACCTCCCATAGTGGAATGGGGGGGTCGGGGGAGGAGGGCGCATGGCCTGAGCGGATAGGGGCAGCCCGGAGCCAGCCAGGCAGTTTTATTGAAATATTTTTAAATAATTCGCATGTGTTAGTCTCATGTGTCAGCAATGCTCTGTGATCCCCACTGGAGAGCAAGCCCAGGGGCTGGATAGGAAATGTCTGTCCCTCGAGTCCATGCTGAGGTTCCCCGTACGGAGCAGCTGGTCAGCCCTTCTGGGGCTGGCCCTGTCCAGCATGTGTGCTGTCCTCACAGGGCATCCTGAAGGCCAGCGTTGGAGGCCCCACCGCTAAGAGCGTGCCCCAGGCAGCTGAAGGCTGGGTGTGGGTGGCTTGGCATGGTGCCCTCGGTGGCAGAGGAGACTGCCCGCCTCACAGTTCAGGTTGCGGTAGCGGGCAACAGCTGGTGTGGGGCGGGGGCACATGGACAAGAAGCCAAAGCTGAAGGGGCCCAGGCAGCAGCCCGGGCAGGGTAGTCCCTCGTCGGGCTCCCGAGGAGCTGAAGGGGGCGGCGAGGGTTCTGTCCGCTCCAGGGCCGCTGCCCGGGGCAGGCTATGCTGGGCCCGGTTCCAGGGCTCCCCGGCCCAGCCCTGTGGGGAGTTCACCACCACAGCTGGGGGGTTGTTGTTAAGGGGAGGTCCTGATCTAGGGGACCAGGGCTGGGAGGCTGACGAACAAGTGCTGATGAAGTTGTCTGTGGCCACCGCCAGGGGCAGCTGGAGAGCTGGTCCTGGGGGTTCTGGCTCAGGGCTACTGCCCTCACACTCCATCTTCTCTTCAGCTGAGGGGCCCACAGCAGCGGGGCCAGGACCTGGCAGTACTGTCTCCATACGTCGGGGGAGCTCAGGGGATGACGGTAATGAGCGACAGCGACGGGCAGGTGTCCCGGGCTGGAGTAGGGTCTCTGGAGTGGTCACCAGGGGCAGCTGGGTGGGGAGCAGTGGTGATGGCAGCACAAGGGGCAGGGGAGCGACTGGCTTGCTAGGTGTGTCCAGGAGCTTGATCTTGCCACCCCTGAGGTCTTCCCGTAGTGAGAAGGGGTTGACTCGAGTCAGATTGTCCCCCCAGTTGGGAGGTGATTCTGGTGATGGAGGCAGGAAGAGGTCTGACCGGCTTCGGGAGAGCCGGGGGTCTGGTCTGGGAAGCGTGGCAGAGGGACCCCCTCTTGGAACAGACCCTGTGGACAGAGAAGTCTGTGATCACTGTTCTCAGCACTGATAGCTTCTCGAAGGTCTCATTATTCACCAAGAGGCTGGTGGGACTAGAGCTTACAAAAGGGAGTCTGACGGCGTGCTTTGGAAAGGGAGAGATATCACCTCTAGCCACTTTTTACCTTTTTTCTTCTTTCCTTCCTTAAGGCTCTAGAATTAGAAAACTCTCTTCTTTGAGATGTCCTCTCACCCCACCTCCATCCCCAGCCTTCTCAACTAATAAGTATTCTTAGCCTCCCCCAGATAATTCTCTGAGCTCTAAGGCAAAAGGACTCGTTAGGTCAAGGTCATGCTCACTTACCCTGATTGTGTGTCAGGGGAGCCCTGGTGAGGGGGGCTGGCTCAGACAGTTGCTCTAGGATCCATTCCAGGTGATGGGTGATTTCGGTGAAGGGCGCACGAGCGCTAGGTTCCATCTGATGGGTAGAGACAGGGGCAGCTTCACCCAGTGCTCCTAAAGTGGGTCCCTGAGTTCTCCTCCCATCACCTGGGACGGGACAGCCTTGGCAGCTGACAGATAGGGTGGAGGGCAGGGAGGGTGAGGCTCTTACACTGCAGCAATGGATGGCCAGCAGCAGGAAAGGCAGTGGGCAGTCACGCCCTACCAGGGTCTGGAAAGCGGGGACATCCAGGCCAAAGTCCTGCGGGGACAGAAAGGAGGGGCCCTCAAGTCATCGTTCCTCAGGTTCTCCTTCAGCCTCCCAATCAGGACCTCAAGCTCCAGGGAACCCTTCTTGGTTATCAGTCGCCCAGTCTGGAGTCCCTCCTGTTCAAACCCGGAGACATCATTCACCTCGGTACGGGGTAGGTAGTCAGGGTCCGCAGGTACTCGTGCGATGAGCTCACAGAGGATAATCCCAAAGGCAAAGACATCGGCCTGGGGGTAGGAGATAATGTCAAGGGCAGATAATGTTATGGCAGTTTTCATGCCATAATTCTGTTAGAATGTGTCCAAATTCATGGGGGGGTCTTGACAGGTTCCATGTGTTGAGGGGTGCCTGTCAGGGGCAAGGGGAGGGGGTCTTAGGGCCCTCCTAAGTATCTGGTAGGGCTGTTGAGGAGCGTGGGGTAGGAACTTACAAGAGTATCTCAAGGGTCTCTGGATCTGAAGGGTTGATGTCTCACCTTCTCATCATAGAGCTCACCCCGCAACACCTCTGGAGCCATCCAATACGGCGAACCCACCACAGCCAATGGCTCCTTCCTTTCCCCTTCCCTGTAGGGCAGGGACAGAGTGGTCAGAAGCATCCCACTCACACAACCTTCGCAAACAAAACAGGATGAGGTCAGCCCCCTCCCTGTCCCAGGGGAAATATTCCTGGGGGCTTCAGTTAGATAGGGGTCTTCTGGGAGGTTTCGGGGGGCAGGGGCATTCAGCTCACCTATACACAGGAATCTTCTCAGCCAGCCCAAAATCTCCCACCACGGCTGTGAAGCTCCGGCCTTCCCGACGGATCAGACAGTTCTAACAGACACGGAGAGTATCCCCACACTCATCACTCTCTGCTCTTTGAGCTCCCAATCTATAACCCAAAGCTCTATCACTCCAGAATAACCCCAACCCTCACCCAGTTTTCCAATACACCCCAATCTTGCAACATCATCCATCACTCCAAACAGAGTGGTACTCAACCCCTGAGAATACACTCCCTCACCCCAGTCCCCCAGTCCTCATTGGCTTGCTTTTCTAACGTCTTAACATATTTATTATCCACATTCCAACATCCATGGGCTAGTTATGACCCAATAGTCTGAAATCTCCCTTCATACCTCGACCTCTCTGGCCAGCCTACCTTGGATGTGAGGTCTCGGTGGAATACACCTTTGGCATGCAGGTACCGCAGGCCGTGGGCGATGTCCAGAGCCAGGCGGAGCCTGACAGGCCAGGATAGGGGTTCGGGGGAGCTGAGCAGCTGTTCCAAGGTCCCCCCATTCATATACTGGGGCATAGTGGGAGGAGAAGGAGAATGAATATCAAGGTTTTATTCTTCTAGTCTCCTACTTAGAAGCCAGGGGACACTCTGGAGGATCACAAAGGTCAGAAAGGGAAGGGCCTGTGCTCTAAGGTCCCAAATTCATCTTCTAGGGCTGTTCTATGCAATACATGTGCAACTATTTAAAATTAAATTATTAAGTATAAATAAAATTAAACATTCAGTTCTTCACACTAGCGAGAGTTCCAGTGCTCCCTAGCCACATGTGGCTAGTGGCTCCAGTTTTGCACAGCACAGATACAGAACATTTTCATCACTGCGGAAAGTTCCGCTGGACAACACTGTTCTAGAGAATAGAGGGTGAGAACAGCTGAGGCCTTTTATTTGTGGTCTGCCCAAAGGGAAGTTTGGGGAGGACTCCGTGGGAGGTCCTGCTGCCTCTCACTATTCCTCTATAGAAGCATCAGGTCATGACTCTCTCTCCCCTTGCCGGTAGTGGGTGTCCCCCCTCCCTGGCCCATCCTTACCTCTGTAAGAGCGTGCAGCTGCCCCTGGTGCACACAGACCCCCATGAACCTGGAAGAGGGGGTGGGGGAAGATAGGAGGGTAGGCTGTAAGAGACCCAGCTTCTCCGCAGCTCCCACTCTTCCAGCGGAATCTTTCCCCTTCTCCCAGCAAGCTTCCCAGCAATAGGCTGGAGCCGCTCACCTTAAGATGTTGGGGTGCCGGAGCCGGTTCATTAGCTGCACCTCCCGTAGTGTGTTTCCCCGGTTACTGGGGAGCCTGTTCATTTTCAGCACCATGACTTGCCCTGACTGTCGGTGCCGAACCTGGGGGTGTCAGGGGAAGGTGAGTCCCGGACAGGTCGGACGAGTCGTCCGCGTCCCGGCCCCCTAGCTCCAGCCTCTCGTCTAGGGCTTGGCCCCGCCCCTTTGCTCTCTCTACCGGTCCTACCTTGTAGACCTCAGAGAAGAAGCCGGCCCCGATCTTCTCTGCGCAGTGGAAATCGTCCACGCGCGCCAGGCTAGACACAGCGCTGCGGAGAGCCCGGTAGGAGGAGGGGCGGCCCCGGCCTCCACCCGCGCCCCCCGGCCCCGGGGGCCCCTCCCCCGGCGCCTCTCCGGGCCCGGGCCCAGGGCCCCGATGTGGGGGACGTTCCCCGGCCATGGCCGGGCCCCCAGCCCGGGCCTGCCTTACATGGCAGGGTCCCCGGGGCCCAGGCAAGCCGTGCTTGCCATGGGCGCGGGCCCTGCCCGATCCGCGGCGCCGGGACTCCTGCTCCCGCCTAGGAGAATGGAAGATTTGCCCAAGATCCTGGGCCCGCCCCCGCCGCGCCGGCCTGCTGGGCCGGGTGGACGCCGCACCGCTCCGCTCCGCGCTGGTCTGGGCCTGAGCCGGGCGGTGGCGGTGGCGCTCCCGGGCGCCGCCGGGCAGTCAGGCGCCCGGCAGGCAGAGGCTGTCGGGCCGGAGGCGGCAGCGGGCTGCTAGGCTTCACTGCTGGAGCTCAGGCTCAGCGGCCTGCTGGGGGCGGGGCTGAGCAGGGCCACTGCTTAACTCCTTGGAGCCCGGTCCCCAGGCAGCGGCCACGCCCCCTCAGGTACGCAACCCCAACCGTCAGCGGTGACGCCCTAGGCGAGTCGGTCAGGGCATGGGGTCAAATAAATTCAGGCTCGAGCTGAATAACTGAAGGGAGTTAAGGGCTGATTGTGCGTACGTGCAGGTCAAATGTCTTTTGCAGCTCGAGGACTCTTTTCTCCCCCTCCCACTTCAGGTCGCTGTGGGTTGAGGGCCGGGCTTGGGAAGCCGCCGGATTTCTGGGCTCCATGGACCAGCAGAGCAAAAAATTAGACCCCTCATGGCCAATCAAAATCTAAGGCAGCCCAGCAACCTGCCCGCCTTCCTGGCCTCCACCCTGGCCCACCCTACCCATTGCCCAGGTCTCCACACCTACACCGTAAACCCCTGGACTCCCTGAAACTTCCTTATCGGGCGGCTGTGAGCCCTTGGCCAGCCCATCCCTAGTGTGGCCCCAATTCCTCCTCACTCCATCCCATCTCCCTCGAATAAAAGTTCAAATTTCAGAGTCTCCTTACAACACAGCCTTGACCTTCTTACTATTTCGTCCAAATGACCCTTTTTCTCATAGGAGAAATCTCCAACTGCAGGGAAGCCCCTCCTTCCACGAGATCCCACCCCTTGGTCAAACTCCGCCCCTCAAGGGCCCCTTCCCCCTCCAAGACCTCTCTCTTCCTCAGTGAAACACCTCCCCTTCAGAGGGACCTTTCCTCAGTGTCACACTGCTAACGCCAGTGTGTACCAGAACCTGTCAATGCCTTCTCTGTGTTCCATGCAGTGTGACCCCATATCTGAGTGACTCCACCAGTCATTGTGACCCCTCCTCTTAACGTGACTCCTCCCCTCATTGTGGCCCAGCCCCCATTAGTGTGACCCCTCATTGCAGGTTCCGCCCTTCGTCAGGTAGGAATCCGATCTGTCTCCCTCAGGCGGGAGGAGGAGCTGCAGCTGGCGTCTAAATCGGCGCAGAGCCTTAAAAGCGCACTCAGTGTTTCCGGACCCTGTGCACTCGCCGTACCCGACGCTTCCGGTTCTCTTCGGGTTCGTCGGCGAGATAGCCAATCATCGCCGCGAGTGGGGGACTTCGCTTGACCCCTGCAACAGCTCTCAGAGGAGCGGAGGGGGCGTCGCTGAACGCCACCTAGCGGTGGAATGGAGGGCGGTGGAAGGGGAGGCTTTGGGCGTCCAGAATGAACTGGCTGCGACAGAGCTTGGAAGAGCGCGGCCGAGTCTCTTCAAAAATTCCACAGTACTGTATTTCTTTTTCTGTGGTAAGCTGAAAATTAGAGACCTGTCCCATGTTGATGAGAGCTGGGGCCAAGTACTTTGTCAAGAGCTAATGAGAAAAGGATAAATAAAGACAGTCTTAAATTATAAAGGATGTATTAGGGCCGGGAGAAGGTCAGCTGATATCTCGGTGAGGTTTTGCCCAAGTTTGGAGGGAATGCCAGGAGAGATTCACAGCCCTTCCAGAGCCAGTGGTGACGGGCCAATCTGGGGAAGCCTGTGCCTGGATCGTCTACATCATATTCATTCTTCCAGAGACAATTTGGTCTCAGCAAAACAGACTCATTCGTCACTGTAAATTAATGTTAACATCTACAACGATTTAATTTGTAAGTTTGTTTTCTATGGAAATATGAGATCTGTAAATATTAGGAAATTAATGCCTCATTTTGTTTAAGCAATATTATAATAGGTACTTTAATGGACACGTAAATAACCTTTTATCCAAGTTTGAGATTTACTACAGTTGATGATAGTAATTCCAAGCTGAGGCACCAGGTTCCTGCTTAAGGAAGATAACTGGTGGTTGCGTGGAGCAGGGAGCCTGGCTAGGAAGGAGGCTCTGGCCATGATTCAGTTAGGAGAGGATGAGGGACTGAACTAGGATAGGGATCACAGGATAGGGATCCAGAAGAGGAAACACCCAAGTGGTATGGGAAAACTTGCTGATTGATTAGTATCCAAAGTCAGTCCTGTGGAGAGAAAGAGCGTCAGCGAGGATAATTTTTAAATTTCTAGATTAGGTGACGGGGAAGTATCGACTGAGATAAGGAATCCAGGAGGAGGAAATGGTGAAAGAGGAAGGTAAATGATTGCCATAAACAAAGGGGCGATGGCAAAACTATGAAAGTAGATGCCATCATCTGAGTAGGGTATACAGAGGGAGAAATAGGCTGGCAGTGGAATCCTGGGGAAAACCAACATTAAAGGGTGGAAGGAGGAAGAGAAGTCCGTGAAGGAGGCTGAGAAGAAACGAGCTGAGAGATGGGAAGAGAATCTAGAGACTCTGGTGCCATGGAATCCAAGAAATGGAGAGGTTAGGAAAAATGGAATAATGAACAGCATTAAATAGTAGAGATAAATTTTAAATGTTCCTTGAGTTAGGCTGTTAGAAGATCCTTTTGTTGCTTTTCAAACTTTTTGTGATGGAAAATGTCAAAAGTAAAAAAACACACAGAGAATGGAACAATGGACCCTCCTTCCCTCTGGGTGAGTAAGACCACTTCGAGACCCAGCCCCAGTCGTGCTGTTGCCATCAGTGATGTGTCCGAGTAAAACCACCGACTTTCAAGTGCCTTTTGTGCCAGTGGTTTTCCAATGATCAACTCATGGCCAATTTTTTTTTCACTTATTCCCCTGCCCTCCCCTCCCCCTGCCCAGTTATTTGACACATATTTCTGATATTATGATCTTTCACTGCTAAGTATTTTAATGTTATCTCTAAAAGATAAAGATCCTTCTTTAAAATAAAATCACAGTGCCATAGTCACACCTAAAAAAATGAACAATTTCTTTATATCATCCAGCATCTGGTTCACATTTCCCCCATTGTTTTATGAATATTTACTGTATTTTGCTGTGTAGAGTTGAAAGACTATCAAGTCTACTACATGCTGGCATTTGTGTTACGCCCATGGCAAACAGGGCTAAGCCGTAGTACTATTTCCTGCTAAGCCATGACCCTATTCCAGAAACCTCACAGTATTCCTCCTATAAGTGATGATGATTAATTGGATTTAGTTCAATAAGCAAGACCTGTTTGCCAACCTTGGCTTTCGCTTTTCTCTTTGATGTAGTTAGATAATGGCTGTTCCTTTCGAATATTCTTTATCATGTTTCTATTCCTGGTTTACTAAAAATCCTTTCTAAAAAATCACAAATGGGCATTTCATTGTATAAAAGATTTCCCCAGTATCTGTCAGGGCGATCAAGTGGCTTTTATTTCCATTGGTTTATTTATGTACTAATTGTTGATAGATTTTCTAGTTCAATCATTATTGCAGTCCTGGAGAATATCCTACTAGTCTTCTTTTAAAAAAATATTTATTTTTAGAAAGAGGGGAAGAGAGGGAGAAAGAGCAAGAGAAACATGTTCGAGAGAAACATGGATCGGTTGCCTCCAGCCCGCATGTACCCTGTTCCCTGGGTTGAGCATGTCCCAACCCAGGTTGGGAATCAAACTGGTGACCTTTCACTTTGCAGGATGATGACCAACCAGCCAGCTGGGCCACACCAGTCAAGGCTCCTCTGTAATAACTTTTGTGGGGTTTGTTTGCTGTTGAATTTGCTAGGTCTTGAATTAAGTTCATACTACTTTTGTAAATTAAGTGAATTGGGCTTTTTTGTAGTGGGCATGTATTTGACCACTTTCTCCTTTCTTCCACAGTTATTCAGGTGTTCAGTATCGTTTGGGGTTGATTTTGGTTTATATTTTCCTAGATAATACTAATCTCACTGAGGTTTTCTAGTTTAGTCATAGATAGTTTCACTTAGTATTATTTTAGCATTAAAAAAAATTGTGTCTGTTTTTAGCCACTTCCTCATGCCATTGGGGGTTTGAGTAGTTTTTTTTTCTTTTGGCTAGCTGTGTCAGTTTGCTTATTTTGTTATTTTATTTTTTTTAAATACAGCTCTTATAATTATTTCAGTGGTTTTTTGGATTTATTGGTTTTTATTGTTAGCTTTATAAATTCTTCCTCCTATTTTCATTAGCTTATGATGTTCCTCTTTCTAGCTCACTGAGTTGACTGCTTAGTTATTAGCTAGTTAGCTTAGTTGTTTTTTAGACCTGTGTACCTGGCTAGTCTGTCTGTAGCCTATTCTGCTGAAGCCCTCATGGTCCATACCGCAGGACCTGCCCTCCCTAGGCACAGCTGGTTGATAAGGGAGGCTGGTTCGTCTGCTGTGAGGTGCTTGAGAGAGATGAGAGTGGTACAGATATTAGTGCTTATCTGTATTTGCTTCTCCTTCCTTCCTGCCACATGGAAGTATGTACTTCTGTGCTGTAAAATATTAATAATTGATAAATCCAGGTAAATATTATGTTTTTATTATAATTTTTCTATATATTAGTTTTTTTCCCAATTTAAGATGTTCAAGAAAATATATATCAGGGCCCCTAATTCTCAGAAAAACGTGGTTGGGGTTGGATATGAATATTTTAAAAACCTCACTCTAGGTGATTCTGACAACCTCTCTTATTATCCTCAACTCTTCCTTTCTTTCTTTCCAAACTTCAACCACTGACTTTCTCGTTATTTAGCGTTTACCGTAAGATAGGCATGAGGCCAACTGCTCTCTATATGTCATCTCATCTCTTACCCTACTCACTGAGGTCGTGACATTAGTTCCTCATATTATCGGCGGGAAAACTGATGCTCGGTGAGATGAATTTGGCAAAAGCTTATATTTCTAGTAAAACTAGAAGCTGAACAGGTGTTTTTTGAAAGATTTTATTTATTTATTTTTTTAGAGAGAGAGAAGGGAGGGAGAGAAGGAGAGGAAGGACAGAAAAGTGCGGTTCCATTCCACCAGGGATGGAACCGCAGCCCAGGCACATGCCCTGACCAGAAATCAAACTGGCCACCCTTCGCTTTGCTGGATGCTGCCCAACAAAGTGAGCCACACTGGTCAGGGCTAAGTGGTTTTTTTGTTGTTGTTTTGTTTTTTACTTTTATGTTGTGATGCTTTTGGCTCTAAGTAAAAGAAAACTTAAAGTCACCTAAACAGTAATGAAGTCATTTTACATTAAAAGGTGGTTATTTCAGTGGCTACATTACCATCAAGGACCCAGGCCTTTCTACTCTACCATCCACCCTTGATGTATTCAGACTGTGTCCCCAGATTAGGTTTCACAATGCCTGCCAGAGTTCCATCACATCTGCAGAAATTCTAGAGGCAAGAAAAGACATTATTCCTTCTCGTGCATTTCTTGCTTTTTAATTTGCTGTGCCTCTTTCTTAAGAGCAAAGAAACTCTTCCCAGGAGCGTCCCTCATCCTGGACTTCCTCTCATGTTGCCAGAATGCCACAAGCTTATGCTAGCCTATCATTGGCAAGAGGTATGAGACCACTATGATGGGCTTAGACTAATCAAGACTCACTCCTAGTGCTGGCTCCAAGCTTTCCTGCAGTTGCTGGCTGTTTGGCAAAACAAAATTAAGATTCCGTTAGAAAAAATGGAGATGGGGGTAGGGAATAGGCATGAGGTATGCAACCAGTGGTGTCTGTTACAGAATCCAAATGTCCAGGTTGTTAACCTTGACACACTGCTGCTATTCTGGGTTCTCCCCTCAGCTCCCACCCTCACTCTAACACAGGGATTTTCAAGCAGTGTGCCACAAGAATTTTTACAACACTCAATACCTGACTTTAGTCTGGAGCACAGACCGCTTTTCCCTTAGATTTCAAATAAAAAATGACAACAGCCAACACAACAATAGTTGTCCGGTGTCAATGAATCAAAATTACACCTATTTTTTTGCCTGATCGGCAGAATTTTAGTAGTTTAGTTGTGCCGTGAGATGAAAAAGGTTGAACATCACTGCTCTAACAGATTTCCTTAATTGTGAGCCAAGTCCCCTACAACTCCAGCTCTAAGTGACATACACCCAGGCTGTCCTCGGCAGAACGGTGGGGAATAGGAACTGTACTTCTCAGGACCCAGTGCTCTTGTGCAATTTCTCGGAAGTCAGGGATGTGCACTTAGAGCGGGCACTGCCACGGGCAGACAGCAGAGGCTCCTTGGGAAGGCGGGCTGGCCTGGCCTTGACTGCGCCCCGGAGCTGAGTTCTCATCTCACTCCCCATTGTCTCTGAGATCTCCTCTTCCCGGTCTGTTCTTCTCTTAGAATCTGATTTCTTTTCTTAACATATTCTAATTTGCCCCCTAGTCTTAAATCCCAACATTACCCTCATATTTCTTTCCTTTGAACTCTCACAGTAAAAAATTCGTGTCCACTGGATTTGCTAACCATTCATTGACTTTCTATATGTATTAGAAGCTTAGAGATAATACTAGACAATAGGGTAGGAAATTAAATTTTAGTAGTTGCGTGCTAAGTTCTTTCACACACACTGTCTGACTTTATCACTAACAGCACCTTGGTAGGTTAGGTTATCTTGACCTTCACATTGGAGGTTAGAGAATTCAGAAGGTAAGTCACCTGTGCAGAGAAGGCAGGGTCAGCTCGAGGGCACAGGCTGTTAGGAGCCCATGACTGCCCGGCCCGTGCCCATGCTGTCCCCTACAAGCATCTTTATGGTTACAAAGATCTTTGCATACCTTGATTTGAGCCTCACAAACTGCATTTGTTCTGGAGTAGCAGGGTGAGGAGGAGTATCTGTGTTTTATAAATGGTAGTGAGGTTGAGAGATACCAAGTTACTTGCCCCAAGTCATATGAAGCTTAGCTTTTCTGGCTCCTATGTAGTACACATGCTGCCACCATGAAGCTGCCTTGCAGGGCGTGGCATATTTGTTGAATGGGTGGTGATCCAGATTATGGTAGGTGTGCAATAATTGTCAAGTTATACCATTGAAAATTAATAATGTCACTGCCTAGATGTCTCTAGTTTCCTTTTTCCCCTGTCACCTCTCCTCTGGGCTCTCCTTGGAGATCCTCTTTTCCCAAGGAAGTCCATCGCCTTTCATCAAGACAGAGCAGAATCCACATCTCAGGCAGGTGCTGCGATGAGGGCTTAAGAAGGAAAGGCCCTCTTCCAAGATACAGCTGAATGCACCTAACATTTTTGCTCTCTCTCTTCCCACCTAAGGACTTCCTTGGGTCCTGGCGTGGAGAGGCTGTACTGAGACTTCCCTCTGCCCCCAGGTGGCAGAACTGCATTTGTTCTGGAGGGGACAGACCCATGAACCTCTGCTCTCCTGCTCCACTGGCCTTGGCCTTGGCAGTCATCACACTAGTACCCTGCCCCATCTCTCCTCCCTTAACCCCGCCCCCACCTCTGGCTCCACCCCACAGCCCTGGACACAGTATACACAGCCCAGAGCCTCTGTCCAAAGGGAAGCAAAAGGGACTGCCTGTGTTCCCATGGCTATGGCCGGCACCTTTATACCGGGGCTGAACCCTCAGAATCCTCATTATATCCCGGGGTAAGGCTTCTACCCAGAGCAAAGCCCTGCTTGCTTCTGGGAATAGGGGTATAGGGATATAGGAGTTGTGCCACCCGGATCTTGGGGGCTAAGTGGACATACCTGTCTGTACAGGAGGCACAGGGCTGGGGTATCTGTGGTATTGGACAGAAAAGGGAAAGCAAGGGATAGTGATTGCTGGGCCTGCCACAAAGCTTTGTGTTGTCTTCTCCATGGTAACAGGGTAACAGCAGAGGGGAAGGGTTGAAAACCCAGACAGAGAACTGAGATATGCCTGCTCCAAATGTATACACAGCTGAGTCCAGAAAAGACAGTGTTTCCGAGGTCTCTGCTTCTGTCTCTGGGGACGGTGGGGTGGGGGGTTGTAGAGGTGAGTGGGTGAGTCCTGTGCTACAGGTACACTGGACACTGCCCACTACTTCGGTTCAGCATGGGCCAGACCTATGGGCACATGACCGGTCAGCTACTTCGAGGAGCTCCTGGTCTAGCCTGGCCCCCTGCTCGTCGCATTCTCCTGCCTCCCATTCAACCTCCGAGATCTCCCGAGGTTCCTAGGGGAAGCCTGCCCATCAGGCGTGGGCATAAAAGGCTCAGTGGCAGCATGATCCCTGGGTACACAGGTATGTACACAAATGTGAACAGATGCCCATTCCAGAACACGTGTCCCAAACACTAACGGAAACCTTCCTTGCCCCCTACCCTCCTAGGTTTTGTCCCCCAGGCACAGTTCATCTTCGCCAAGAACTGCAGCCAGGTCTGGGCTGAGGCTCTGAATGATTTTACCCAGTGGCCTGGGGAGCGAGGGAAACAGGAGCTACCAAAGGAGGTCAAGGGAGAAGATGTGGAAAAAGACGAAGAGCCAAAGCCTAAGTCAGAGCTGGAGAAGGAGGAGCCAGAGATGGGGCAGGAGGCGGGACAAGTAAGACTGAGAAGGCTGGAGGGGTGGGTGGGTGAGGGGTGAGGCTGTGAGGCAGTGTGGTGGGAGTGGGGAGCTTCACCTCTGTATAGGCTGGGGACACCGACTTAACTGCCAGCTCCACCTCCCTGGGAGCTTGTGTTAGAGCACAGGGCTGAATTTGACAGCCTACTTTTCTTCTGTCAACTTCCCTCACAAGGCTTCCCCCTATTCCATGGATGACAGAGATCCTCACAAGTTCTTCATGTCAGGTGAGGGGAGGTGGGTAATGACCAAGGGTGTGGGGAGGCCCCCAGGACATCTTGACTCAGTGTCCACATCCCTCAGGTTTTACTGGTTACGTGCCCCGTGCCCGTTTCCTCTTCGGCTCCAGCTTTCCTGTGCTCACCAATCAGGCACTGCAGGAATTTGGACAGATGCACTTGAGAGGCAAACCCCCGACAGGACTCAAACATCTCCCTCCACTTTCAAGGACCTACCCTCAGAACCTGGGCCTTTTACCTAACTATGGGGGCTATGTGCCAGGTGAGGATGGCCCCTGAGGGAGGCCTTTGGGACTGGGATGAGTGTGTGTGTGTGTGTGTGTGTGTGTGTGGTAGAGGTGGTTTGGGGGTTGGAACTAATAAACACGGGGGATCTTGGATCATGTGGTTCCACTTTAGCATTGGGCAGAAAAGGAGACTGAGGTGGCTCACAGTGGGGAATCAGGACTGGATTTTGGAGGGCAGCTTGGAGGGCCTAATCAAGTGGCTGAGAAGTAAGTGACAGATTTTCTTGGCTGCACAGGGTATAAGTTCCAGTTTGGCCGCACATATGGGCATCTCACCCATGATGCTCTGGGCCTCAGCACCTTCCAGAAGCAGGTCATGGCGTAGGTACCTGGACTGCAAGTTCTCTCTTCCCTTTTCATCTTTCCCAGACACCCTTTTGGAAGACAGATGGGCTGGAGAGTGGGGGGAGGCACAAAGAGAAAATGGTTTGGAGGCCAAGCACCTTTTTTATTAATAGGTGTAATAAATAAATAAATAAATACATAAACAGAAGCCTGGGCTCCTCTTCCCTCCTCTGGCCGCCAGGCTCTGGCCGCAGCCTATTTACATCTGGGAATTTAGGGATCTGCCCCTGGACTACCACCCGACGTCATCACTGCTCGGCCTAGGGGGCCCTGCACCCATGGGAAGGCTGGCCCAGATGGGCTGGGGAAATGCTGGCAGCCCAGTGCTGCGTCCCTTCCCTCCTTCCCTGGGTGGAGGTCTAGACGAGGTCACTGGCACAGTTAAGGGGGAGTAATTAATACTGAGCACAGGGATAAGTGGCCCAGCTCTCAGTCTGCTCTCTGTAGCCAAGCCTGAGGGCTTGGGAAGGGCTCTCAGGCTCTGAGTCTGGGGGTTATGAGGGTCCCTGAGGCCACCAGCATGCACAGGGCCTCAGTTTTGGCTGCTTCCAGGAGTTGAACTTGGAGTTGGGGTCAAGGTCACATAGGCTAGAGGCACCAGGCCGGTGTCAGGGCCACGACTACAGCGCAGCCAGTCTCCTCCGGCTGGCCCCAGCACTCGAAGGATATCTCCCTTGTGGAAGCTCAGCTGTCCAGGGCCTGTGGCCAGATGGTGGCACAGTGCCTTTACTTCGCTGGGAAAATAACAAATGGAGGTCAGAGAAACCCCACCCAAAGCCAAAGGCAGCTCCCAATCCTTCTGTCTCCCAGGGCTCACCATGGAGGCTTGGAGGGCAGGGCTGGAGAGTGTGGCTCCTGCAGGCTGTCCCTGGGCTCTGGTTCCCGGCGGACACCCACCGTCTGTGCCACTAGTTGGAACATGGACTTGTCCAGACTCAGCCAGTCCGATGGGAGCCTAGGGGATGGTAGTCGGGACGCTGTCTGTGCTCTGGCTGAGATCAGGCTCCCCGACTCCCTCTGCTTATTCCACGGGCTACCTCTTACCTGTTTGTGGGCCGGGCTTCCCGCTGAGGCTTCCGGGACCCAAAGAGGTATCCCCACTTGATGCCCCCAGGTGAAGGCCCTGAGGCTCCTTCCTCACTTTCTGGTGCAGGGACAGCAGACCCTTCTCTCTCCCGACTGCGCCTCAGCTCAGCCAACACAGAATCAGGGGGGCTCCCCATCCAGAAGGGCCAGCCCCTGTCCTGGCCAAGGGTCTCCTCAGGGGCAGGGCAGGCCTCAGCTCCCTCTACTACTCCCTCTCTCGGGGGTGGCCCCCCACCTCCTGCCCCTTTCTTTTTTTCGCTGCTGCTGCTGCTACTGCAGCTATTGTTGCCACCACGGGGGAACCTAGAACCCTCAGTAGAGCCATCGATGTAGACCTGGGAGCTCTGCATGAGCTGGTACCACCAGCCAGCCTGCCCACCTCGGGCCCTGCCATGCCCTGAGCCCCCAGCTGCCTCTGCCACCTCTCCTGTCTCCTCCTCTTCCTCCTCATCTTCTCCACCTTCTGGGGCCCCTACACCCTTCACCCGTTCCCCTTGGGCTGCCCTGTCCATGTCTCCAGGGCCCTCCTGGCCCCGGGCCCGGGCCAACTGCAGTGTTGAGTGGGCGGACAGCAGCAGGTCCTGGGACACCCGCAGCAGCTCCTTGTGCTGCCGCTGCTGCTGCCCACTTTGCAGCAGCCGGTGCTGGAACAGTAAGTCGAGGCTGAAGGGCAGCAGGGCCAGGGGCTGTAGCAGCAGCAGCAGCTCCTCGAAGAGTCCAGGGCACACAGTGTGTGCTGCACTCAAGAAGCCCCATGGCTGGTAGTGGGTCTGGATGATGTCTGGGGGAGAAAGAGAGAAGGACTGAGCCACACAGAGGAACAGCCCGGCCTGGGTGGGCCTCTGAAAGGTAACCTGGGCAGAGTCACTTGTCGTGCTACATGGGCTGTGTGCTGTTCATTTAGAGGTACTGCAGCTGTAAACGACTCCTGACGTTGTGTGGTGCATTAACTCCGCAACCTGAAGACAGTGCTGGGCTTCCTGGCACCCTCACTGCCTGACTGTCCTGCTGACTGCCAGGCTCTAACACAGCAGAAGCTGGGGAAGGATTTGGGTGGGGGCCCAAGCTTTGAGGATGAAAGCTTGTGCAGTTCCCCTCGCCACCTGTAGCATCTGAAAGGGCAGCTGTGCCTCCCTCTTTTGAGCCTCTGAGGTCTGGCCTATGTTGAGTTTGTAATACAGGGCAGGCTTCTGGGCATTACCTTCATGGGTATAGAGGTGATTGAACCAGAACTCCAGGGACCGGATGCTGTAGGGAGATAGGTGAAAAGAGGTGAGTCTTATGTGGACACAGCCAGATAAGGTACAAAGGAGACGGACACACGGGGCAGACACACGGCCGACTATAGGTGAGCATCTCCCTTCTCCCTGCTATGGCACAGATGCTGCGCAGTTCATTTCGTGTCATATAGGTCTGGACAGTCAGTGGGGATGTAGGGAGGGGGTGAACATGTGACTCACAAGCCAATCACTCCCTTCTAGAACAAGTCATCTTGTACAAGCCCCAGGAAGTTGGCAGCTCCTGAGTACAGAGCCAAAGGGGATGACCTGGGCCCATATTTGAGAAAGAATACTCTGACGTGGGTCCCAAGGAGGACTTAGCACCCTAAGTGCTAAGCAAGACTTGGAAGCAGTGCTGGAATTGAGAGGATCAGGGTTTACAATATCCAGAGACACTGAGAACCAGATCCATTTCCTAATAAGCCAGAAGGTGGATGTGTAAACGCAGAAGACCACGTTAGTGTTAGGACCAGAGGGTCACGGGCGCGGTGGGAAACCAGTGACCTACAGAAAGAGGCTGTAGCTCCATGCGGGGAAAGTGAGCCTGGGCTCTGGCCATGAAGCCCACAGATCCCCTTGTCCCCAGCCTAGGGAGTTGCTTCCTCAGAGGCAGCAGAGCCCAGGGGAGAGGGCCGGTGGCTTGCAGATCTTGCTGCGCTACCACACACTCACTTGAGCAGGCCGAGGATGAAGGCATTGAAGCGCATGGTGTGACTGGTGAGCTCTGGGAACTGGCTGACTTTGTTGTAGAGGCCGTGCAGGACCTTGGTGGATGGGCCTGGGAGGAAGCCAGAGTCACAGGTCACATGCTCAGTCTCGGGAACCCTAAATTCACCCTGGGGCCCCCATCTTGCACTCAGCACTTACCTAGCTGTGTAGAGGCCTCAACCACACTCCATGGCATGTTCTTTCGTTGCCCGATGATGACGTCTAGCACAAAGGCCTTGAGCCCGTCCTCCAGCACAGCCCGGACCGCAGGGCACAAGTACTTCAGGACCAGGTGGCCTACATTGGGGCTAACAGAACTGTTCCCCAGCTTTGCCTGTGGACGCAGTAGGGAAGTACAGGGGATCGTTTGGAGTCCAACCCTGGTCCTCCTTGATGCTCTTAGCCTTCCTGGTGCTTCTGTTGGGATTGCTATCCCTAGGTATCAATTCTAGGCTCTAGATGCAAGCGAGCAAGGGAAGGTGCAGCACAGGGAAGGTGAGGGTCAGCAGGGCCGAACTCAGCTCTCCACGGTTTCTTGCCTACCTTCACCCCGGGATCCCGGCTTGTGCCAAAATGGGCCACAATGAGATCCACTGCAGTGTTAACAGCTTTCACCAGCCCTGTAAGCAAGAATTTGATGTAACAGGTTCCTGAGCACATCTCTGGGCTACTCAGCTGGGACCGAGCCTCGGTGGGAGAGGGAAGGGCTTCCACACATACACACTCTCTCCGTCACCACACATGGGTCTCATCAAGGTACCGGGCCCTGGCTGTTTCCTAATTTTGCCCAGTTCTCAAGCCCCTGTCTTCACCTCCCAGCATGGACCCACTTCAGGGATTCCATCGTCGAGATCCTCCAAGTCCTAACTTCCTTGCCCTCTTACTTCAATCCTGGATCAATTTATTGTCTTTTCCACTCCAAGAGAACAGGGCACTGGGTCCTGGATAAAGGCCACTCACACCAGTGACCGACAAGGGCACTTCTCTGACGTGTGCCTTGTGGCACCTGCAGCTTGGCTTTCTCGTTGCCATGCCAAATCTTTACCCCTCTTCTCAAGTCCTTGGTTCTACTTCACAGGGAGAGCAGTAGCCACTGGTCATGAATTCCTTTCCATTTTCCTCTCCATCCAAAAGACTTAAGTATATTCCCTCTCTCCCCCGCTCCCTCCTACCTGTTCCCTCCCAGTTCCTTTCCATTTTGGAGGAAGGTGGCTCTTCCTCTTCTTACCCAAGGTTCTTCCCTCTCCCTAAGTTCTGAACTTCCCGCTCCGCCTCTGAAAGGCTTCAACTTTCTTCCTTTTAATGGGCTCCTTTCCCTTCAGTCCATAATTATGCACAGTATTTTCTCATCATCTCACTGAAACTGCTCTGTCATGGTCCTTAATTTGCTAAACAGAGTGATTCCTTGTCAGTCCGTATCTTACTAGAAGTTACCATCACGTTTACCCAAGCGGCTAGGCCCTGTAGCAACTGAATTCCCCCCAAGAGAGCATGTGGGCATTTAGTTATGACATGCAGCCTCCCTCACCATACTCAGCTCCCGGAGGGAAGGGACTAAAGCCCGACTCCAGAGCATCTCATAAATGACCCTTGCTCACCTGCACATTCTCACGGTACACCATACACAGTACACAGACTTCTTGCCCGATGCCTGTGCTAATTCCTTCCTGGCACTTGGAATTCTAAGATAGGGGAATACCTGGAGGGCCAGGTAGCAGGGCAACAGGCACAAATAGGTAATGACAACAGAATTCCTGGCCTGAGCTGAGGGTTATATGCACCTTTTTTCTGAAGCAGGTCAATGGAAATGGCTTCGGAGTTGCCATCTGGGGACAGACAAAACTCAGCAGGTGGTTTCTCAGTCAAGGAGAAAGGGTCTTGGAAGTCAGGGCAGGTCAACGGTAATGGCTTCACTATTGGACCTGAGAAGAAAAGACCACCAATCCCAAACAGCTCTCTAAGAGCTGCAGCTCAGTTCTGCACCTTATTCCCTCTGAGACACTTTCCTTTGAGACCGACCCCCTCTCTAGCCCTTCCCAGCCAAGGCAGAGCCTGTCCTGGGGGTACTGGGGACCTGGACCACACACCGTTCAGACGGCAGCTCAGGTGGCCAGCAGCACTGAGGGAGCCAGGGAACTCAAAGATGGGGTTCCTTCGGGCCAGCCGAGCATCCTGCGGCCTTCGGTCTAGGCTCCCTGACAAACCAGAGGGGCCTAGTGGGTTCTTCCTCCTGTATTCCCGCCACTTGAGAGCTTGAGGGGATAGATGGTTGGCTGAAAGCAGAACAAATTAGCAGAAGAGACAGGCAAGAATTACTAGGAGACAGCATTTCACATCTGCCCAGTGGGCCCACATAAAACATGAGAGTTAGGAGTGAGTGAGTCTTATCCACAGATGCAAAAGTTTTGACCCCAGGCTAAGTATAAGAAACCATTCAAAGGCAAGGCGACGGGGCTCAAAGTGTTCGGGGGCAGGCCGTGAAGCTCGTACCGTTACTAGGTCTGGAGGCCATGTTGCCTTCACCACCTCCTCGGGCCAGGCTCTCTGCTCGGCTGAGGCTCGATCTCCAGGAGCCCAAAGGAGGCAAGCTTCCTGTTTCATGGAGTCGGTACTCGGCCAAGGTCAGTATCTTTTGATCCTCCTTCTGTGGCTGCTGGGAGGTGGCAGGCTGGACAGCAGGACAGGAGAGACTCCATGGGGGTGGGCTTTCTGTGGCTGTGGGCTGCTCAGGGGGAGGGGAGCACGAAGTGGAAGCAGAGGAGTCGGTGCTGAGCCCAAAGGGGCCAGCACTATGGATGGGGGAGTAGCTGCCCAGGGGTGACGGTCGTGAGGTTTCTGGCTCAGGCCCAGCTTTCCTGGCACCTCTGTTGGTGGATGCTTGTGACTCCCCAGAAGGGGCTGAGGGTGGGACTTGAGCAGCCGGGACAGCCAGTGGGGCAGGCTGCTGTGCACGGCTGCAGCCCGAGAGGCTGTAGAGCTGGGAAAGGCTGTGGAGAGCTCGGGCCTTGGACAACTGCTTGGGGAAGTGGTGCTGGAACACAAAGGGCTGGATGGGCAGCGTTGTTGGCCTCTGCTCCTTGCTGTAGCGAAGGACTGGTCGGCTCTCAGCACCACCTCCTGTAGCAACAGGGATGGAAAGGAATCAGATGGACAGACACTGAAACTGCATGAGAGGAAGCGCAGAAGCGGACAGGAGATGATGCTTACTGGGAGAGGGGCAAGGGATGGGCAGGGCCTGGGTTGGAGGAATTAAATGGTCATCCAAGCCTGTAGAATATCACACTGCCCCCCTTCTTTTGTAAAACTTTTTATATTGTTTTTATGATACTGAGCTGTCTGGTATTCTCAGCTGTTTACCCGTTCTTCATTTTCTTGACTTCAAAGGTGGATGTATCTTAAGGCTCAATTCTTCTATCTCACTTTACACATTTCCCCCTACATTATTCGCGTTCAGACATTCACACAGATGACTCCTGAACCCACAGCCTTAGTCCTGGCCTTCCTTTTGCTCTTCAGATCATTCTGCTTTGGGGTTTTGCTTTCATACAAAATGTGCTATTTTAAAACAGTTTACCTAGGTAGGTATCACCTTTCTCCTGCTGACTTCCACTTCTGTCAGTGGTGGAGCCCCCTTCTTCTGTTTCTAAGACCTAAGGACTTGGAGTTACAGTCACAGACTTTCTGGGTCAAGATTTATTTCCAGCCTTCACTCATCACCCCCTACCCCCTCCAAGCAGGTATGGTTCATTCTTGACCACATCTAACCGTGCTAAAATATTTTTTGATTTGCAGCCAGAACCAGCCTTCTGTCACCCCAGCCCACCCTTGCATAGTCCAGACATTGGGGTCTCAGAGTCCACATGTGCTCCCTCTGCATGTACGTGTGCTCCCCAAGAGTGGTCCTCTCCTATTCTTTCAGACAATCCTCAGGCCAATGTCCCTCAAAATGTGGGGCTCAGAACTAAACACAAAACTCTAGGTCACTTTGTCTTTGCGTATGGGTTGTGCTTCTAATAAAACGCTGTGCGTACTGTAAATATCTGAATGGACACAAGGTGGTGCTAGATGCAGCCGCACAGCCTAAAACCCTGGGTGTGGCTCACTAGCACAAATCTGGCTCAACCACTCTGCGAGGCAGGAATGACTTCCTTACACTGGAATTACATCCTCTTGACAGCTCAGAATATTGGAAATTCAGAGAGATTAAGTCCTTTGCCCAAGGCCACACAACTAGGAAGTGGCAGAACTAAAATTCTGCCTAAGCCAGAGTCTGACTTTAGGGCTAATGTTCTTTTCACCACATTGCACTACACGTGGAATGGTATATCAGGCTGGGTCTTCCCATACCTCATCTTTCCCCATTAATGCACTGCAGTCAGCCTTAAGGGGATGTGGCCACAACCCTGTTAGGGAGGTGTTTCAGAATCAGTCTCAGGGGACATTTTCAATACCCACCCATCATCCCCAGTTAACGCTTAGGGAGCAACCTTTGTCATTCTCCCTTGCTAACTATGCTCCAGCCATACTTCCTACAGTCCTTAACACACCAAGTTCATTAACATCATGGAGCCTTTTGCACCTGCTCTTCCTTCTGCCTGAAATTTTCTCAAACACCACCTCCTTCGTAAGACCCTCTCTGACCATGCCAGCCCCTTTGGCAAGTCACACTCGATGTCCTTACCCTATTGTATTTCCTTTTGCATTTTTCACTGTCAGAAAGGATCTTGCCTGTTTATTGTCTACAACTTCTTGTAAGGGCTCCAAAAAAAGGTTTTAAAAACTGTTCACTGCTGTATCCCCACTGCCTAGAACACAGCCCGGTTCACAGCGGGTACTGAGTACAGATTCGTTAAGTGAATGAATCCCCACTGAACCTTTGGTTAAGGCTGGCCTCACCGCATCCAGAATCTCATCAGCTTGCTTCCTAAAATACCAATTCCCTGTGGCCACCACTGCCCACAGCCCCATCTTCTCTCTGCTCCGACTCCCACAGCGGCCCTCCTCACCAACACCACTCCTCCCACCCCAGCCCCATCTTTAAGCACACTGCTTTTCCTGCTGCGAGTGTCTTCTTCTTTTCCATTTCTTTAAATATCAAATTTCAAGGCTGAGCTGACCCTGATTATCAGATTAGGTTCTCCCATCCCGAGCTTTATTACTTATACCCCCTATATAAAGTACGTTTGAATTAGACAATTTATTCCTACTCTTTTAAAAATCTTCCTGCTAAGTGCCCAGCATAGGGTTTGAGGCAGAGGAATGAGATGGGGGAAGGGAGAGGGGGGTGCTACTCTGGGCCGTGCCCCTCAGTTCTACTCTCGGGGAATACAGAGAGGAAGTTTACTCACTTGTCTGTGTGACAGCCCTTAAGAAAATTGGAGGCAGAGATTACATTCACCTGAGTCTGCTCCTCTGTAGGTGACACAGCCCCAAGTCCCTCAATTTCTTCTTAAAATGGAGGGCCCAGGACTTCCAGGTGAGCACTCACTGGGGGGTGGGGTTGGGGTGGGGGGTGCTATCAACTCCTCCCTTCTGAAGTCTGTGAATAAATCCAGTCATTGTAACTTTTTGAAACAGCCCTCTAAAACTGATGACTCACTCTGAGTTTGCAGCCAGTGCAATATCCCAAATAACTCACGTACAGCGTGTACATCAAACTGCACATTGGTCCCTGTTTTATTAGTTCTTTCCAGATTTGGTAAGATCCTTCTGAATCTAGATTCTGCTCTCAGGATCTCAGAGAGACCTCAGCCTCTTTTGTTATTCATGAATTCATTGAACTGTCACTCACTTTTTGATTAAAAAAATTTTTTTTAAACAGAATCAGGAGAAGTGCCCTGTGGAAGGTCACTGGAGACTTATGGAATAGGACACCATCTTGATATGAAAAGTCTTATCTAATAGAAAAACATTTTAATGCCTCTCCTCCCACCTCTGACCAGGATTGTTCTTGCCCTCAGGACGCCAGCCGCAGGGTCCCCTGTGCCCAGACACACCCACCAGACACTGCAGTCCGCGATGGGAGTGGGTTCCTAAGGACCCCGCTGTTTCTGACCTCCCTCTTCTATGTCCTTCTCCAGGGGCAGCTCCTCTGTGGGTGTTTAGCAGTGTGGAATCTTTTGCTGGACTATTTCTCTCTAATGGCAGAGATAATATTATTTATGGATTTTTAATTCTTTTCCTTTGATAAGCCAAGAAACCCAACCTAAGGCTACAGGACAGTAAATTCCCCTTTATCTCCCTTTCTCCTGCTTTATCTCCCCCTTCCTTCCATACCCTCTGAGATCTTGCTTCTGTCCTTAGCTTTTAAGATTATCAGCCTTATTCTCAGTGATTTCTCTTCAGAAATCATTTGCTTGAACCTAACTCTTTTTTTAAACTTTTTCCTCCTTTGGTTCTGTGACTTCACTCTCTCCTGGTTTTCCTCCTATTTTCCTGCCTGATTCTTCTTTGTCTCCTTTGAGGGTTGCTCTGCTCACCCTTAAACCATGATGTCCCCAGGGCTCTGTCCGTGTTCCCTTTATAGCTCCACACATTCTTGCTGGATGCTCTCATCCATCCACAGCTCCGACTACCACTTTCAGCCCGATGACTCTCCCATCGTGGTGTCTCCTGACCACCAGGAGTCCTTTCCTATCCACCTCCCACCCAAAAAGCTACTGACCTTTCTAATATGCAAATCAGAACAGGCAAAGCTGTTGTAAACAGACACACAAAAAAGCCACTTCCCTGATTAAAATCCTTCAGTGTTTCTGTCCACGTTCCACTATGGCTATGCCCAATTATTTGTAGTTTCTGCACACTATCAAGCTATTCCGTGCCTTTGTGGTTTTTGTAGACTACTCTATGAGCCTCGAATTCTCCTTATAAATCACAAAGCCAGTTCCTTGTCTGTCTAGACTGTGCCTGCATGTAAATTGCATTAGCAGTCTTTCCCAGACATTTCAGTCTGATGTAGATATCCCTCGCATAGACCAGTATGGTTCCCTGCATTTCACTTCCCTGTTTCCAGCCTTGGTCGGAATTCCGTGAGGGCAGAGATTGTTCTTCTCGTCTTTCTATAACCAGCACCCACTTAACATAGAGCCTTTATAAAATCATTACTTAAATATTATAAAATAAACAGGGAAAGAACTGGCCACAGTGGTCTAAAGGTCAAGTGTCAGGTCTCAGGCTCTGCGAAGAGTGGCTGCAAGTACCCATCACAGAGTGAGCCCCGTGTGGTTTGCCTGTCGGACACATCCCTTGGCTCTTAGATAAAGCCCTTAAGCACTGCCAATTCCTAAATGTCCAAAACTAAACTCATGTCTCATTCCTCTTCCAGGAGATCGAATTCTGTGTTTGCAGTCCCTAATCACGTATCATCATCTTTCCAGTTATCCAGGCTTAGAATCACAATCTTCTGAGTGCTTCCTTTACTAATACATCAGTCTGTAAGTCCTGTTGATTTTATCTCCTCTGTGTCTTTCCTTTAAATCCTTCAACCTCCTTCTCCCCTTTACAACTGCAGGACATGCCCTGGGCTGGAAAGATGATAGGCTGAGGACCCTGTAGTGGTATGGACGGGGTGGTTGACAGGGCCCTATCTCCGAGGAGGCCATGCATATATTCTGGCATCTCCAGCCTCTAGGTTTCTTACCGTCAGCTCTAGCTCTCGCATCCCTCTGGGTATGGCTGTTGGCTGGACTCCCTGGGAGAGCAGGCCCTGGATCCATCAGCTGCATCAGGGGGCCTTGCCCAGGAGCTCTTAGGATAGCAGGTGACATCTCACTGGACTGGGGTCCCTGACAGACCTGGGTGGACCAGGGCTCTGGGCCAACTAAGTCCATGTCTGGCCCCAAGGGCATGGGTGGCAGGCTATGGCTACAGTGAGTACCCTCATCCAGTGGGCCCACCCTGTCTTGTTGGGCTTCTTGAATGGGCGAGAACTCCTGGGAGGAGTCCCCAACGCTCACTCGAAGTGGTGGGGAGCCAGAGCCTGCAGCTTTCTTCCGTCCCTTGGCGAGCTCAGCAAAGGAGGTGACTCGCCTAGGTGGGGAGCTAGGCCCAGCCAGAGCTGTAGGGCCCTCGCTCAGGCGCACTGGGCAACTCAACATGCGCTCCAGTGAGCCCAGGCGGGCAGGAGGGCTGCGCTCCAGGCTGCGATCATAGCTTCGAGAGCGCTGACGCCCAATGCTGAGGTTAGGGGGTGAAGTGTTAGTATACACTTGCCCCTCAATCATGGTGGGACCCACGGGAGCTGCAGCTTCCACAGAGGAACCCACTACTTCTTGTTTCTCTGGTTGGACTTCGGGCTTCTGGAATAGGTAATACTCAGAGGGCTGGCTAGGGCCAGGGTCTGGGCCAGAGCCAGGTACAGGACTTATCTTGGTGTGTTCCTCAGAGCAGCTGGTGATGGAAGAGCCAGCAGGGCTTGGGGATGATTGGGAAGACAGGTCACAGGTGACAAGTTTATAGTAATTTTGTGTGGCCACAACAAGACGGGCCTGGCTCTGGAAGCAGGCTGTGAGGTCAGCCACAGCTGGGCAGGGCTCACAGTGTGGGCGGTAGGAGTTACAGTTGGCATCGAGCTCAGGAGATGAGGCATGAGGACAACCATAGCCCCCTTCTCTTCCTCCACTGTCAGGGTGGTGGGACTCACAAGACATCTTAGACTCAGCTGGGGAGGGTTGAAGGTCCAGGTAGAAGGCGCCAGGGTCTGAGTGGCTGCAGAAGGAAGAGTCTGAGCAGGACTGTGGTGCAGAGTTGAGATTGGCACGGGAGGTGCCGTGCATCTTGTTGTAGAGGGTGCTGAAGGTGACCAGCACGCCATCAGAGCTGTTGCAGGAGGAGTCGCTCACGTAGCCCATGGACTGGTCGGCCGCCTCAGACTGGCTGGATGTGCTGCTGCAGCGGCAGTGCTGGGGTCCTGAGCCTGAGCACCCGGGGTTCCTTGGGGATTCATCTGAACTGAGCTTCCATTCCTGGTCAAAGGAGAAGCCGGAGGTATCACTGGCTCCACCTCCACTGCCACTCCCACCAGGTCCCCCACACTCATCAAGCTCCATGGTCTCTGTCTCCAGCTCTGGCTGGCAGCAGTGGTTCGTGCTGCACTGCTGGGCATCCAAGGTGGTCACCGGCTCCTGTTCCTGCCCCTCCACCACTCCGGCTCGACTCCGTGTTGCTCCCCATGGCCTGCCCACTCTGGGGCCGGGTGGCGGTAGCGGGAAAGAGGACAGGTGGAAGGTGGGCTGGCCAGTTCCATGCAGATGGAAGGACTGTTGGGTGGCACTATCACCAATGCTGTCATCATGTAAGTCACCAAGTCCTGGCTCAGCCACACCCTCCTGCAACAAGAAGGGATTATGTCGTTTAGGGGCCCCAGGGCCTCTTCCATCCAGACCCCTACTCTTGGTATTGCTGTCTGCAGACCGCGCAGATACCCCTGGGGCAGAGTGCAGACTGTTGTACAGCAGGGAGTCAGCTTGTCCTAGGTCTTGATCAGGTTGTGTTATGCCCAGCTCGGGTGGGCAGAAGGGATTGGGTCTTGTGCCCCCACTACCTCCACTTGCCCCTCCACAGCACTGCCTGTCTGGGACTTGACAGTGCACCAGGGGGATGTGGTGAACGATGAGGGTCTCTCCAGTCAGCTTTGGGGGACTATCCATTCTGGAAAGTTCGAACAAGGGCATCAACAGCACCAGACACTGCCCCTGGAGCCCAATGGGGCAGAACACATTTCATCAGGAGAGCTTGGCACCTGGAGAGAGAGGGAAAGAAAGGGAAGCTAATGTCACTTCCCTGGAAGTCCGGGACATGCCCTTTCTCATATAATTTGCAGATGGAGAAGAGCCCAAGAGGAGAAAAAACTCAGAATCAAGATGGAGCTTGATAACACAGCCCGACAGGACGGGGGGTATCCCAACACACTTTCCGCATCGCACTGGTCCAGCTCTTCAGTGCTCCCTTCATTTTAAGTTTGCCATGCATTCAACTGTGACAAAAGGCCAGGCCCTACCCCGCTTTTTAAAATTCTCACCCAAGGACATGTTTTTTTATTTTAGACAGAGAGAAAGGGAAGGCAGGCGGAGACAGAGAGAGAGAGAGAGAAAGAGAGAGAGAGAGAGAGAGAGAGAGGGAAACATAAATCTGAGAGAAAAACATTGACCAGTTGCCTCCTGTATGTGCCCTGACTGCGAATTGAACCCGCAACCTTTCAGTGGCAGGGATGTCCAACTTGTAGCTCATGGGCCGCACGTGGCTCAGGATGGCTGTGAATGCGGCCCAACACAAAATCATAAATTACTTAAAATATTACGAGATTTTTTTTTGTAATTATGTGTTACAATGTATTTAATGTGCAGCCCAAGACAACTCTTCTTCTTCCAGCATGGCTCAGAGATGCCGAAAGGTTGGACACCCCTGGACGGGATGATGTTCCAACCCACTGAGCCACATGGCCAGGGCCCAGGCCCCTTTAATGCCACATATGAAGATCTGGAGATCTCAGAGACAGCATTCTTTTCTCTTTCAAGGACACAGTTCTTAGCAGTAAACAATGACTAATCCTCAGTCCAGAAAAGTATGAATAGCGACATAATTAAGAAAACACCACTAGGGTGTTGGATACGGTGCCAGGCACCGAGGGGATGCAGAGGTGCCTTGGACATAGATACAGCACAGAAGTTTACAGATGAGGAGAGAATCACAAATTCTATATCATGTCCTTGCAACAATAAGCTATAGTTTTGCAAGAAAAGTATCTTTAAGTATACTATATCATTGGACCCCTGTGTCATCTCAGACTCCTTCTCTCCTCCCCTCAGACCCAGAATACTTGTCTTCCTCTCTGATGACTGTGGGCTAAGAATCCTCACTCTCCTTACTACTGTACTGGAGCTTCTTGAATGCGGACACCGAGGTGGGCATTAGAGTGACTGCAATTATAGCTGATGACAACCTCTTCCTTCTCATTGGAGGTGGGGTCTATTTTTACTTCCTTTCTATCACTCCAGCATAATATGACATTAGGCCTGGCAAACATAAGAGACATAATATATTTTTAATATTTGTGTAGCTTAGGGTACAGATCTTTGGAAGTATGCAAATTCTGTTCAGTTTTAGCCTAGAACATTCACTACAGGGGTACTCTAGAAAGTCTTCTCTTCCCAGTTTTACTCTTGATAGGCTAAGGTAAAGTTCAAGGTTTCCTGGCTCCAGTTTCATGGAGCCCATTCTGAGCTTCTCTGGTCTCTTGGCCGGACTGTGGCAGAATGGCCTCCTCAAGTTCTAGTCTTCTGTGATACCAAGATCACATCCTAACAGTCTTTACTTGTGCAGACTCCTCATATTCAATTTTTCCTAATTCATCCATTTCTCTTCCTTCCTTTTTTATTCCTGTCATTTTCCTTTCATCGACCATGAGTCTAAATCCCCAATTGTCTAAGTTCTCTATCACTTAGTTAAACTTCTAATACCACCAATTAAAAAAAAATAACTCATTTAGATCGTAAGATCACAGCTCCTCATGTAGAGTACAAGAAAGACATAGCCAAGTTCATTTCATGCTCAAGGCCATGAACAGGTAATACATAAAAGAAAAAATTCAAATAGCTAATAAATACATGTGTGAGGGATACAGTCTTAAAATATAACTATGTGCCCTAACTGGTATGGCTCAATGGGTTGGCCATTGTCCCACAAACCAAATGGTTGCTGGTTTGATTTCCCGGTCAGGGCACATGCCTGGGTTGTGGGCCAGGACTCTAGTATGGGGTGTGCAAAGGCAACCGATCAATGTTTCTCTCCCTCTTTTTCTCCCTTCCTTCTCTTCACCCTAAAAATAAGTAAATAAAATCTTAAAAAAATAAAATAAAACTGTATTAAATTACATTAAAGTTAAAAAGCAAGTGTTAACCATCTGTCTTCTTCCTTTCCTTTCTGAGAGGAAGGCTCCTTTGTTGGAGTTCCAAGCCTTTGCATATTGATGGGGTAATGAGTAGATACAGAGAAAGGCAGAAGCTAGAGAGGCTAAATTGAGCTATAAGATTAAGAATTATAGAAGAAAACATGGGAATAAACCTGTTATCTTAGATTCAGCAATAGTTTCTTAGACATGACACCAAAAACACAAGTGACAAATGAGAAAATAGGTAAGGTAAGATGATTTAAAAAAAAAATCCTCACCCAAGGCCATTTTTTCATTGCTTTTTAGAGATAGAGGAAGGGAGGAGGGGGAGAGAGAGAAGGAGAGAGAGAGGGAGGGAGAGAGAGAGAGAAACATCAATATGAGAGAGAAACATGATTGGATGCTTCCTGTATGTACCCGACCTGGGATCGAACCCACAACCTAGGTAGGTGCCTTGACTGAGGAATGAACCTGCAACCCTTCAGTTTATGGGACAGTGCTCCAACCAACTGAGCCACCCATGCCTGCCAGGGAAGGTAAGGTGAACATTATAAAAATTAAAAACCTTTGTGTCTCAAATGTTACCATTAAGAAAGTGAAAAGACAGGGCTTCCAGCCAAGATGGAGGCATAAGTAGATATGCTTTGCTTCCTCGAACAACCAAAAGAAGGATAAAAACCAATTTAAAAATAAAAAACAACCAGAACTGCCAGAAAATCAAACTGTGTCGAAGTCTGACAACCCAGAAACATTCATTAAGACTGGTAAGGGGTGGAGATGGGCAGCTGGGGCAGAGAGAATGAAAAGCAAGGTGGCAGCTGGTGGTCCCACATTTTCGTGTGGATAAAGCCGGAGGGATGATTGGGGAGCAAGGCAGACCACACTACCCAGTGTTCCAGTGCAGAGAAATAAAGCCTCGAAACCTCTGACTGAAAACACCTGTGGGGGTTGAGGTGGAAGGAGAAACTCCCAGCTTCACAGGAGAGTTCATTGGAGAGACACACAGGGTCCTAGAATGTACACAACCCCCTCCCCAACCTGGGAATCAGCACTGGAAGGGTCCAATTTACTTGTGGGTAGCAGGGGAGGTGACTGAAAGCAGGGCGAGAGCCAAGCAAGCCACATTGTTCCCTCTCTGACCCCATCCCCACATACAGCCCCACAACGCAGAAGTGTGTTGCACTGCCCTGACAAATACCTAAGGTTTTGCCCCTTGCAAAGCAACAGGTGCTCCAAGACAAAGAAATATGGCCCAAATGAAAAACAGATCAAAACTCCAGAAAAAGAACTAAGTGATGAGGAGACAGCCAACCTATCAGATGCAGAGTTCAAAACACTGGTAATCAGGATGCTCACAGAAATTATTGAGTATGGTTGCAAAATAGAGGAAGAAGTGAAGGCTATGCAAAGTGAAATAAGTAAAAATATGCAGGGAACCAACAATTAAGGGAAGAAAACCAGGACTCAAATCAATGATTAGGAACAAAAGGAGGAAATAAATATTCAACCAGAACAGAATGAAGAAACAAGAATTCAAAAAAAGGAGAGGCTTAGGAACCTCCAGAACAACTTTAAACATTACAACATCCAAATCATAGGGGTGCCAATAGGAGAAGAGGAAGAGCAAGAAATTGAAAACTTATTTGAAAAAATAATGAGGGAGAACTTTCCCAATCTAGCAAAGGAAATAGACATGCAAGTCCAGAAAGTTCAGAGAGTCCCAAACAAGTTGGATCTCAAGAGGAACACACCAAGGCACATCATAATTACATTACCCAAGATTAAAGATAAGGAGAGAATCTTAAAAGCAGCAAGAGAAAAGGAGACAGTTACCTACAAAGGAGTTCCCATAAGACTATCAGCTGATTTATCAAAAGAAATCTTATAGACAAGAAGGGACAGGAAAGAAGTATTCAAAATCATGAAAGGCAAGGACCTTCATCCAAGATTATTCCATCCAGCAAAGCTATCATTTAGAATTGGAGGGCAGATAAAGTGCTTCCCAGATAAGGTAAAGTTAAAGTCATCATTACCAAGTCCTTACTATATGAAATGTTAAAGGGGCTTATCTAAGAAAAAGAAGAAGATCAAAACTATGACCAGTAAAATGACAACAAACTCACAACTATCAACAACTGAACCTACACAAAAACAAAAACAAAATAAGCAAATAACTAGAACAGGAACAGAACCACGGAAATGGAGATCTCATGGAGGGTTATAAGCAGGGGAGTGGGAGGGGGAGAGAGGGGGAAAAGGTACAGAGAATAAGTAGCATAAATGGTAGGTAGAAAATAGACAGGGGGAGGTAAAGAATAGTATAGGAAATGTAGAAGCCAAAGAATTTGTATGTATGACCCATGGCCATGAACTAAGGGGGGAATGCTGGAGGGGGGCCGGTACTGGGCAGAGGGGATAAAGTGGAGAAAAACATGGGACAATGTTAATAGCATACTCAATAAAATATACTTATAAAACAGAAAGTGAAAAGACAACCCACAGAATGGGAGAAAATATTTGCAAATCATATATCCACTAAGAGATTTCTGATTAGAAGTTTTATAATTCAATAATAAAAAGGTATATAACTCAATTAAAAGCTGGGAAAAAGAACTTAAATAGACATTTTTCTGAAGAAGACCTACACATGGTCAATAAGCGCATGAAAAGATGCTCAACATCATTAGCCATTAGAGAAATAAAAATCACAATGAGATACCACTTCACTCCACTACATCAGCTAAGATAAAAGACAAGAACAAATGTTGGTGAGGATGTGGAGAAATCGCAACCTTGAAACATTGCTGGAAGCCGTGTAAAATGGTGCTGCTACTTTGGAAAACAGTCTGCCAGTTCCTCAGAATGTTAAACATAACATTACCACACGAGCCAGCAATTCTACTCCTAGACATATACCCAAGAGAAAGGAAAATATATTTTTACATAAAAATGTATTTTTATGTAAAAGCTTGTATACAAATATCCATATCAGCATTATGCACAATAGCCAAAAAAGTGGGAACAATACAAATGTCCATCAACTGATAAATGGATAAATATAATGTGGTACATACATATAACAGAATATTATTTAGCAATAAAAGGAATGAAGTACTCATACATGCTATGACATGAATGGACCTCAGAATGGTAAGTGAAAGAAGCCAGTCATAAAAGGCTTCTCTGTATGATGTTTTAGGAGTTCGTTTACATGAAATGTCCAGAATAGGCAAATCAACAGCAACAGAAAGTAGATTAGTGGTTGCCAGGGACTGGGATGCGGGGATGGGGCGTGACTGCAAATGGGTATATAGGTTTTTTTGGGGGGAATGCAAATGTTTTGACATCAGACAGTGGTGATGGCTACACAAGTCTGTGAATAAAATCAAAACTACGGAATTATATGGTATGCCATTATATCTCAATTTTATGAAAGGGTGAATTTATGGCATGTGATTGATATCTTAATAAAGTTGTTATTGAAAACATTTTTCAAAATAGGAAAAAAGGATTAGGGTTTAGGGGAAGAGGGAAAGAGCGGTGCAGAAAGGGACTGGTGCTGAGCAGGGGAAGACACTGGGCGTGTGCAGAGACAAGGCGAGCACGAGAAAAGGGAGGAGCAGTTGCCATAAGGCGTGGGATTTTGTATGGAGAGATGAGGCGCATTTGGGGGGAGCTTTGCTATGAGGTGTACAAGATAACCTTCCCTTCACTCTTCTTATCTCTGCCATTCCTTCACCAAGAAAATTCTGTGCTTGCCCTGGCGGGTGTAGCTCAGTGGATTGAGCGCGGGCTGCGAACCAGGCATTGCAGGTTCAATTCCCAGTCAGGGCACATGCCTAGGTTGCAGGCCATATCCCCCAGCAACCGCACATTGATGTTTCTCTCTCTCTCTCTCTCTCCCTCCCTCCCCTCTCTAAAAATAAATAAATAAAATCTTAAAAAAAAAAGAGAAAATTCTGTGCTCAAATACATATGCCACAAAGATAACAGAGAGTTGGAAACATTTTAAAATTCCAATAACAACCAATTTTAAAATGTACAGAACAGAATATCTTTAACATAATGTTGTGTTAACATGATTATTGACTTGGGAAAATGTTCACAAAATATTAAGTGAAAATAGCACATTACAAACAGCACGTACATTATGACACCATTTTAAAAAATAAACATGTCTACATCTGTCTTAGTTCAGATTGCTGTAACAAAGTGCCTCAGACTGGGTGGCTTATAAAAGGCAAAAAGTTATTTCTCAAAGTTTTGGATGCTGTGAAGTTCAAGGTCAAGGTGCCAGCATGGTTGTGTTCTGGAGAAAGCCCTCTTTCTGGTACATAGCTGGGCACCTTCTTGCTGTGTCCCTGCAGGTATAAGGGACAAGGGATCTCTCTCCGGAGCCTGTTTTACAAGGGTACTAATCCCACTCATGAGGTTTACACCCTTATGACCTAATCACCTCCCAAAGGCCCCCCTCTTACTATCATTACTTTTGGGGTTAGGATTCAACATGAATTTTGGGGGACACAAACATTGAGACCATAGGGGTGTGCATGGGAGAAAATTCAGAAGCATGTACAACAATTGTTAACAGTGCTTATCTCTGCTGAGTGATTTTGGATTATGTTTAATTTTATCCTTTTGTTTTATCTGTATGTGTTTTCTTAATGTGTATATAATAAATACCATTATGTACATAATTAACAGTTTTATTTTTCAAACACCACAGATACTGTGCGGGGGCTTCCCCTTATACACAGTACCAGGTTTCCCTAGAATCCAGGCCACAATCCCAGGTCGGACTAAAGGAGCACAGAGAACTTTCTTGTACATACAGCAGTGATGCTGGAAGTACCTACGGGCTGTAGCCATCACTTGAACCACAATGAATACTCCACCACCCTTTTCAAGCATGATTTTCAAGAGGCATTCACAGGTACATACATGTAAGAATGGATCATTCGGACCCGCAAAACCATTGCTGGGTCATACGTGCATTCAAATGGAAACACACAGTGACACACAGTCTATATAGAAAGCCAAATCTCTCAACCAGGGATAAAGAACAAATGGACATGAAGAGTGATCAAGAGCCTTTGGCTGGCGGGCTCTGACAGCTGTATTACAATGCTATGTTTACCCCTCCCTGCCCCAGATGACAGGGTAGTTCCTTGAGGTCAAAAACTGTGATATAGTCAACTCTGTGTCCCTAGAACCACACATGGTACTTGGAACACAGTAAGTGCTTGGTTATTTATTGACTCCTATTTTACCCATTTAAAAATTGACTTATCTTTTTTTAAAAATTGAGTCTAGGAGCCCTGGCTGGGTGGCCCAGTTAGTTGGAACACTGTCCCATACACTGAAAGGTCATAGGTTGATCTCCAGTCAGGGCACACACCTAGGTTGCCAGTTCGAGTCCTAGTCGGGGTGCGCAGGGAGGCAACTGATTGATGTTTCTCTCTCACATCAGTGCTTCTGTCTTTCTCTATCTCTCTCCCTTCCTCCCTCTCTAAAATCAGTAAGTATATCCTACAGTGAAGATTTTTTTAAAGTTTAATTTAGAAGTTTTTTATTTATTCTGGATACGTCTTTTGTTAGACATACATCTTGAGAATATTTTCTCTCAACCGTGGCTTTGCCTCTTTGTTTTCTTAATGGTGTGGGTTTTTTTTTTTTAACTAATAGAAGTTTTTAATTTTATAGGTTCCTTTTATCTTTTTTTTAATTTTTAAATTAAAGCTTTCTATATCCTCCTTACCTAAGAAACCTTTGCCTATCTCAAGACCATAAAGAAAATTTCCTGTTTGTTTTTTTTTCCTAAAAGCTGTATAGTTTTAGCTTTTCATTTAGGTTGTATCAAATCCTATTTTAAATATAAAAGTCTTTCACTGGTTGATTTTCTTTTGTTTTGTACTTTTGTATTTCAGGGGTCTTACTCCTTCCTGATCTCCACAAAGCCAAGGGAAGTGCCTGCCAGTCACGTCTCCGCAGACAACTCTAGTTTAGCCAAAGGAGGTGTGAAGTTCTGTAGCGTCTCACGAGATTTTTGCATTCATGTCTTCCTCCACCCCAAACTTTCACATGCACGTTTTATGTATGTCACCTCATTCATCTTCACCACAGCTGACCAAAGTTGGCAGAGCCACTTCCATTTTAACAAATAAGGAAATCGACATTCAGAAAAATAAAATGACTTGCCCAAGACCACTCAATGAATAAATGACAGAATGAAAATGGGACCTTGGAATTCTAACTTTTGACCTTTTTTCCTTAAAAAATTTTTTTCTTTTATTGATCCCAGAGAGACAGGAAGGGAGAGAGAAAGACAGGGAGAGAAACATTGATATGTGAGAGAAACATTGATTGGATGCTTCCTGCTGAAGGACCCACAACCCAGGAATGTGCCCTGACCTGGAATCGAACCAGCAACCTTTCTTCCGTCTCCAGAAGGATGCCCAACCAACTGAGCCATACAGGCCAGGGAAATTTAAAGAACTCTTTCTATCAGCTCAGCAATAGGGTAACTCTGGGCAGGAAAATGTTCCTAAATCCCAGAAGAAAGGTTTCCTCTGTCTTTGGTCATCAGGGTCTTTCTGCCAGTCAATGGAGCCTCTCTTCTTGGCCTCCTGGGGAAGACAGCAGTACTCAGTTGCTATGCTTTAGCAATCTGACCTTGTCCTGAGGTCCCAGGAGGAGTCTCAGTAGGACCGATAACTTTTTCACTGCCAGGGTCCTCTCTCGGGCAGGACTGGAGAGAAGAGAGCAGGAGGATGAATCCAGGAGTATCGGCTTATGCTTAGGTATCTTCCTGTTAGAAATCTAAGCCTGTATAAGCAGACTGATTATAACAGGTCAGGTGCCCTAGGCATTACAGTGGCTACCTCCCCCTCACCCCCACACACATACTGTGGAGCCTCTTGGTCAACATTCTTTCTTACTCCATCCATTTTCACCTGGAGCCCGGTGGCTCCCACAGTGCCAGGATAAGGTAAGTGTGTCTATGTGCATGCATGTGTATGTGGGGGGAAAGAATGGGCTGGATGCTTCTCAGCCCTGCCTCTTGAAAGCTGCATGGATCCTCCTTCTTCTCCATCATAAACTTACAGTAGCTTTAGGGGTGTCTCCTCCCATTAAGCCTTTGTCTCTAGATCTGATCCTTTCCACCCTGACCCACAGTATAGCAGCTTCATTAGAAATGCCCAGAAAGGAAATAGGGGCTCTTCTACTTCTTGACCAAAAATTAATAAATAAAATAAAATTTTACATATATATATATATTCGTATATGACATTAGCCCATCTGCTTTTACCTATCTCTGCACCAAATATGTGCATGGGTGAGCTTGTTTAATATTTGCTCTTATGCTCACTCTCACTATCTTTCAGAAAGACAAAGCCAACCCTCAGAAGCTAGCGCCCAAACCTTTTGATCAGTTATCCTACCGTCCGTGCCCTCCCCCTCCCCCAGCTCCGCTGAGCCATACCTCGGTATGGGGCTTTGAGCTGAACCCGAAGGCTTCTGTTCCTTTTGCACTCCGACCAAGCTCAACCTTGACAGTTCCAGCTGAGGCACTGTTCCACGGGATCACACAGGGGGAACTGGGTCGATTTCCTAAGATCTGATTTCTGGTAATACAATGGCAACGTTGCTAATGCAAGGAGGCTGCGCAATCCCAGCGCCAATATCCTTGCTGCTGCCGCTGCTGCCGCTGGTGCTGCGGTGACGTTGCTGCTAAGGGAAGGGGGAAGGGAAAGGAGCAGGCATGCCCACAGTACAGCGGCTCAGCCTCCCTCCCTGTCAGTTCCCGAGGGCCTTAGCCTAGGGAAGGGAGAAAGGAGACAGCCTCCGAGGGCAGCCAGTGCTGGAAGATGAGAACTCTCAAGGCAGCAAAGGAAATTAGGGAGAGCACTGGGCTTAGCTCCTCTCTTGTCCTTAAGAGTCTCAGAAAAAAGTCTGGGCAGAGGCTTAGAGCTTCCTTCCTTCCTTAGGCCCCTCCTTTTAGATCTTAGCCAGAAACCTCTCCCTCCTCTTTTTGCCCACTCTGAATGACTTCTTGTTTTCCAGCTTTTCCCTTTCACTAGGATACCAGACTGGCCTCCGGGTGGAGCCGCCAGACTGGAAAGGGGTTCCTGAAGCCCTTGAGGGAGGCTACAGGGACTAGCAGCAACACCAAGTTCAGTCTTTAAGGATGTCCTTGTAGACTTAGCACTAGGCTTTCCAGGGCATGTCTCTTCAGAGAAATGCGTCTGTCTCAGAAAGAGAGACTGCACCATAGGCAGGCTTCTATACATAGGCAGGTAATGAGCCTTAGGACCAAGTTGGCTACAGGCCCCTTTCTTAACACAGGGTCCAATTCAGATTCCTGGATCTTCAGAGTCTGCTAATGTAACTGGAGCAGAATCCTCACTTCTCACCTACGTCAGTTTTTTAAAAAGATTTTATTTATTTATTTTTTTAGAGAGACATCAAGGGAGGGAGAAAGAGAGGGAAAGAAACTTTAATGTGTGGTTGCCTCTCATGTGCACCCTGCTGGGGACCTGGCCCACAACTCAGGCATATGCCCTGACCAGGATTTGAACTGGAGACGTTTCAGTTCACAGGCTGGTGCTCAACCCACTGAGCCACTCCAGCCAGGGCTCTCCATCAGTTTTTGGATAGTGCTGAGCCAGGGTCCAACTGGGTCTGTGGGGAGGCAGAATCCTTTTGGGCAGACCCAGGGGGTGGGATGACTATTTTCTGGGGAAAGGAAGGCAAGGAAAGGAAGGCTAGGCCAGAAAAAAAAAAATCTGTTCTGTCTGTAGACCTACAGAACCCTCTACCCCTTCCCTGATTTACCCTCTTCAGGCTCTGGGCCAGTTTTGTGGGAACCAGCAAAGAGGAGCTACAGCCAGAGCCAACTGTACAGTAAGTGGCAGCATGTCTCTGCCCACTTCATGCCAGTGCCCACTGCTACCACCCTTGCACGCAGAGATGGTCTCAGGCTGGGCATGGCCCCTAAGCACTAGCCCTGCCTGGGGCTCCTCCCAATGCTGACTACTATCTGGACTCCAGAGCTAAGCCCTTGGATTTCAGGTCCCTAGAAAAAAGGTTTGGGTCCACTGGCCAGGAACATAGCAACCACCACCACACGGGATCCAAAAGAAATAGTTTCTTTCTTCTTATTGCTCCTTCTGTTCCCTATGAGACTCACATGCCCACTGATGCTATACTGAGATGAGCTGAACTGGAGAGAGAACAGAAGTGGCTAAAATGCCAAAAGCCATCTCCAACCTTGACTTGTTTGAGGGGCCACGGACCCTTGATCTTACAAAACATTAAACAATGAGGAAGGGAAGGAGAAAGGGGGGCTGCCGTTCATAAAATTAACCATTAATGATCCTTGCAGGGAAAGTAAAAGGTGCAGAAATGGTGTCACTGTACTTCCTTCTCCCCTGGTACAGACCCCAGAGGGGGTTGGATAAGCAGCTATAGATTAGGGCAAAGTCAATTTCCATGACCAAGTGCTTAGAGTTCAAGCTTCTTACTGTAAGAGCTCTGGGCCCAGGGTCTTTTTCCCTGAAATTTCTGTAAGGCTAAGCCATGCATTGCACCGGAGAACCACCACTTACGGAATGTTTCCAGTTGCTTACATGGAAGGCGGCAGCTCTCGCGTCTCCAGTGCTGGGCTTACTTCACTACATCTTAGACCACATTGTCACCTACTTTCCAGCCACTACTGCCCAAGATCTATAGGGCTTCTGGTGAAAGATCAAATTATTTCCTGGCTAGAAACCAAATACAAATACTGTCACATTATAAACCTCAACTGCCTCTTAACTAGTCTTCTCACCTGCAATTTACCGTCCAGTACTGCCAGATTCATCTCCCTGAAGCGCCTCTTTCTTCAGTGTCACTCCTCCTGCTCCTTTCAGTGGTCTGTCATACCCAGAGGATCAAGTTCAAACTCCTAATTTTGGCTTTCGAGGTCCTCCATCTTGGTTCTCTACTCCCTCTCTGCCCAAACTTACTCCCCACACCCTATCATGTGGTCCTTCAAACCGGTTTCACAAGCTCATTTCCACTCTTCTGCCTTTGTTCGGATTCTCCTGCCTTATATACTTGGCTATACTCAGAATTATCCAAAGCCTACAGGGCCCAGATCAACCCCTCCATCAAATCTTAGCTGATCACCCAGAGCCAGAAATGACCTCTCTGTCTTGTGAACCCAAGGCTGCAGCTTGTTGATTTTACAGACAAAAAAAAAAAAAAAAAGTCCCACAAAACCCAGGGGATCAATATAGAATTGCCAATTTCTTATATTGCCAAGTAGCATCATTAAAAAAAAAAAAACACCTTACATCATCTATCATCATTTCATAAAAGAAAGGCATACTGTCATTTTTCTCATTTCATTGCATTTTCACACAAACCTCGGCAGACACTAACATCAGTCCATGATCAGTTCAAGGATTAAGTAGATAATTTCTCACTTGATATGGTTATTGTTCTTTTTTTTACAGATCTGCCTACATGTCTCTTAATGTCTTGGAATGTGCAGTAAGACTGATCATTCCAAGCTACATTCACCTTTGTATCCCAATATTCAGTGCATAGGACAGTATACTTTTTTGATAATGTATTTTTAAAAAGGTTTTATTTATTTATTTTTGGAGAAGGGAAGGGAGGGAGAAAGAGAGGGAGAGAAACCTCAATGTGTGGTTGCCTCTCACATGGCCCCCACTGGGGACCTGACCCACAACCCAGGCATGTGCCCTTACTGGGAATTGAACTGGTGACCCTTTGGTTCACAGCTCACGCTCAATCCACTGAGCTACACCAGTATAATTTTTATTTTGTGTTTCCCATAAAACCTAGTACCATGCTTGGCATATATAAGGTGGTTTAGTCAGAGTCTTGTTCAATAAGAGAGTCTTGTTCAACAAGAGTGGTCCAAAAAGAGATGTTCTGTGAGTAAAAATGATTGAGTGGGGGGCAGATCTGACTCAAAAGGCTTGGAAGAGAAGACCCCTGCCATTCATATATATATATATGGCCTATTAAAAGACAGCGTAGGGGAAAAAGAGAATCTCTTCATGACCTTGAGTTAGGCAATACATTCTTAGACATGATACCAAAAGTAAAAGTGGCAAAATAAAAAATAGGTAAAGGTGAACTTCAAAAAAATTTAAAAGTTTTGTGCTTCAAATGACACAATCAAGAGAGTGAAAAGATAAGCCACAGAATGGAAGAAAATGTTTGCAAATCACATATCTGATAAGGGACTTCTATCTAGAATATATAAAAAACTCTTACAACTCAACAAAAAGACATAAAACCCAATTAAAATATAGGCAAAGGATTTTTAATTGACATTTCTCCAAAGCACATTAAAAGAATCTCAACATCACCAGTTACTAGGGAAGTGCAAATGAAAACTACAATGAGATACCACTTTACCTTGCTAGACTGGCTAAATAAAAGACAGACAATAACAAGTGTTGGTGATGACGCAGAGAAATTGGAACCCTCACACATTGCTGGGGGCATTTTAGAATGGTGCACTCACTTTGTCTTTTATCTGAGCCATCACTGGAGTGTCAGTCCAGGGACCTCAGACAATTTCCCCTTTCTTCTGTTTTTTTCTAACACCAAAATTCTTAAAAGAATGAACTACGCTAACTCTTCTTTTTCCTTATCCATTTCTTAAGCACCAGAAGTCTGTCTTCTTGTAATACTTGAACTGTTATAATTCCTGAACTTATAATATTTAAACTGAGACTTAGCCATCATCTCCTATTGAAACCTTTTCCCCCTCTTTGGCTCTGGCAGTACCAATCCTCCTCGCTCTACTTCTAGTTCTTTCTTCATTGTTTAATAAAACAATACCTGGCCCACACTTTAATGTAGATTTACAGGACTCAGAACTGAGTCTTCAACCTGAGAAATGTTTATGCTATTGATTTCCAGATCTTACATTCTTCCTGAACTTCCAGAACCAAATCTCCAATAGCCTATTAGATACTTCTTACTGCTACCTCAAATCCAACACATCTTAAAGCAAAATTGATTTTTCTATTTGAAATCAGCTTTAGATTAGTAGTGACACATGCTTGAAAATGTTAAGGGTCACCTGGAGTCTTCATATTCAGACAATTGCCAAATCATGCTGCGTCTTCCTGCCAATGTCTTAGGCATTGACCTAATAATTTATTGTGCTTTTACTATATCGCAGCTATTAGGCTAAGCACTTACATTATTTCATATAACCCATATGTAGCCACTCTCCAAGCAAAGTATTTTTATCTCTCTTTTATGGATGAGAAATCTGAGGCTCAGTGATATTAAATAATCTTCCTAAGGTAATTCAGTAAGTGAATGTTTGATCTAGGGTTCAGGCACAGGTCTGTCTGATTCCAAAGTCAGTGTTCTTAACCGTTGTATCACCTTTTAAGTTTCCCTCACTAATTTCTATCATCCTAAATCAGAACTGTATTACCTCTCCTCTGAACTGTTATATAGCCTTCTAACTAGTTTTCTTGCTTTCATTCTGGCTCTTTCCTCCCAGCTATCCTATATACTGATACAAGATTAATCTCCCCAAAATATAGCCTTCAATATGTCACCTGACTACTAAAAAGGTCCCAGTGGCTCCCAGTTTCATATAGGCGAATCCAGACTCCTTAATGGTGTGTGCAGAGTTCCTTCCTGCTTATCTGACCATGTTCCACTGCATGCCAAATTTGTTCCTTTTTTAAATAGTTTATTTTTTATTGTATTTTTCTCATTACCATTTATTCTCCTTATACCTTCTTCCACCTTCACCCACTCTACTCCCTTCTGCAATTACCACACTGTTGTCCATGTCCACGAGTTCTTTCTCTTTTTTATAAAATTTATTTTAAATCCTGTTATCATGGAAGTCTTTCTTCTGAACTTCTTCAACACCAACTGTCTGTACAGCTCATTTGGCACCAAGCCTTGGCCACTTTATTTCGTTATTTAGCTCCAGATGACAGCACACTCTTGTAGTGTGCGACTGTGTCTTGTATTTTGATAAGTAATTCTGAGCACAGAGCCTTGGCACCTAGTAGGGTAACACCCCTGTTTGTTTGGTAAGAAAACATCTGAGCAGAGCTAGCTGAACCCAAGTCAGCTTTTAGAAGGTTAGCTTAGACTGAGAATAGCATATTTGATGAGGAGGAGAGGAAGGAAAACAAAAACGAAAAAGCTGAGCTTTAGTAAAGTGCTTAGTAAATAAATCTTCAGTGCTGAGATAAACACTTTACCCTCGCTTCTCTCCATTTTCACACTGAGGACGGAAGGATGAGTGGACAGCTGCGCCTTCAGTCAGTACTTCCCTACCATTTATCCTCGGGCCACGCACAACAAAGGTTGCAAAGTGGCGGCCTGGCAGTCGCGTCTTGTGTGTCAACAGGCTTTATGTAGCTTGAATAAAAGGCCACCATAAAAATTTGAATATTTCAAAACAAAATATCTGAATTTCCAGGATGTCTTGCTTGAACATTAGAAGAATTGGTCATACCAGGCCCCCACTCCTAGATGGTGACAATCAGTTGAATTTGAGAAATGGCTACCTTTGTAAGTGGCACCCTCATAAGTGGCTACCCTTATAAGAAGTGGCTACCCTCATAGGATGACCCTTCAGTTTGACATGTGCCCATCACTCTTTATGGTCTTTTATACCTAGCCAGCTTCACTGGTTCACTGTACTCATTTGTATTATTTGCCTGGAATTTATAAAACATTTGAGTTTACAACCCTTACCCAGAGAAACAGCTATGCCTTTTCTTTACATCCCCCCATGCAAATTCACCTCACATTACCATACTAATGTTCACTGCAGTATTGCCTGCAACGGCAAAAAATTGAAAATATTCTAAATATCTAATAAAAATGGATAACTAAACAGTGGTCTAGCAATGCAATAGAATATAATGGAATCATACATGATATGTTTATAATGAATGCTTACTGGTATAGAAAAAGGCTTAAAGAGAATTTAAAAAGCAGGATATCAAATTACATAGACTTTGGTACTTGCATTACAGTGAACAAGATATTAAGGGACTCCCTTCTATGGCAAAAAAAAAAGGAAATCCTATATAAATATACTTTAAAAAGCATTTCAGGACTCACAGTAAATAGGAAAAATTTCTGAGTCTACTTCTCCACTCCCAAAAAGGGGAAAAGAGATCATGAGCTGGCTGCAGAGTAAGCAAGGCAGGCGGGCGGGGTGGGGGGCGGACCACAGCTCCTTGTGGGCCAGTTCCCCAAGCATTTTAATTGTGTGGTCAGAATGATAAGCCTTCCCCCTCTAGAAAGGTGAGGGTGCTAAACCTGAGCCTGCCACATTTAGCTGTGACCCTCAAAGTCAGCTCATGAGTGAAGGTTGGTGGTTCTCTCTGACCTTTGGCAGAAACAGAAACAAATCTTTTTTAGAAAAAAAATATCCCCAGCTTCAGCTGACAGGATTCTCAAAATTAAAGAGCAAGCAAAAATTAGTTTCAATCACAGATCACAAATACATATGGAAGCAAGATACTGTGAGTGAGAGAGAAAACAATACACTTAAATTGCAAGGATTTCAGATATTAAGAATGTCAGACACAGAATATATATCCACTATGCAGTGTTTTGAGTAAAGGATAAAAATCACAAAGATAAACAAGTAGAAAGAGGTTATTAGAGAGATCTAGAGGTGATGAAAAGAAAATATCTGTGAATATAATATTGGAGATTGAGCATTCCTATGCCTGGACCAGCCTATTTTACGGGGAGTCCGTGGGTGACAAAAAGGATGTGGAGACTAAGGGGAGATACACGACGCCTCCTGCTGTAGACCTAACAGTAGCCGACTCGAAACTGTGCGGAAGTGCTCTACAAACTCTAAATGTTCTACCAAAATGTTAGCATCCGCTGATGACTTTGGACTGAAGCAGTTATTTACTCTGACAGGTGAAAGACAATGCTTTTCTTTCTATTATTCCTTCTACATTTATTAGTTGGCATTCTAATATAAGAAAGATTCTCCTTCCTTCCTTCCTTCCTTCCTTCCTTCCTTCCTTCCTTCCTTCCTTCCTTCCTTCCTTCCTTCCTTTCATCCATCTATTATTAATTTGGTATCAGTACAGACTCTTGGATTCTTTTTTCTTTTTCTTTTAAAAAATTTAGTGGGTCATAATTCATTGCTGGTATTCTTAATTTTGATGATTGGATTGCCCCAGATTTTGCACTATTTTTTTTCATTATGAAGACTATAATAATCTTCATAATCTTTCATTATGAAGATTATGAAATTAACTATAAATAGTTAATTTTCAAAATTAACTATTTATTTTGGAATACGTTTTAGAAAAGTTGCAAAGATAGTTCAGAATTCCTGTAGCTCTCTCAACCAGTTCCCCTAATATTACCACCTTATATAATCATAGAACATTTGTCAGAACAAAGAAACTGACATCAAGTACATTACTATTTACTAAACTTGCAGACTATTTGGGTTTTGCCAGCATTCCCACTAATGTTCTTTTTCTATTATTTGGCTTAAAAAAAACCAACTAAATGTACATATAACTTTTATAAAATGTAAGTTAATTAAAACAAAACAAAACAAAACAAAATACAGCCAAAACAAAAATATATAAAAAGATATGCAGATGTATGTATATGAGAGGCACTGATAAACAGTTTGAATGGTGTTGTAATTGTAGCTTAGCAAAGAAAAAGATATACATTTCCCAAATCAGGACATTGAGTAGTTTTGAAAACCATCCAGGCTAATTTTTAGTGAAAGCAAGCAGTACTAAAAAAACACATACTACGTGATCTTATTAGACCTCTGTCCCTAATCTTTCCTAATAATCACTCTGCTTACTTTTCACCTCAGGACCTTCTTTGGAAATCAACAAGGAAGTACTTTTGCCTGTGCCGTCCTAGTCAGGTGTTTTCTCCGCCAACAACCACCTGTGTTAGGTAACTCCTTTTAGCCGTGGTTTCGCCTCAGACAGCATGGTAGATTCCAACAGGAGAAGGCAGAAGTGCTCAAATCGCAACAAATCAAAATAAACTATGATATACTGTATGCTCTTCTCTGATCTGGAAGCATCGCAAGGCCAATAATTAAAATCAGCTCAGGAGTCAATAACTCAATCAACTCTGCAGCCAAGCCATAGCACCCACTGTACTCCTACTGTGTATAAAGCACCATTGTGGATATTCAGGGGTAAGAGCCCAACTTGAGGTGCTCTAAATTTTGTTAAAATCATTGCCAACATGCCTCTGGAGAGCGCTAGGGTGACAAGAAAGATGTTTCAGGACTTGAGATAAGGGTTTGTGCAGTGGTTTCAAACTTTTTCAGCCCCAATACATAAACAGAACTACTGTGGTTGATGCAGGAGAGACCTAAAGGCCCATACACTCTAATTCTCTCTCCTCTCTCCACTTTGGGGGCCCCGAGGGCACCTCCAAGGGACCCTAGGGCTCAGAGGAAGAAATTCTGAAAACCTCTGGGCAAAGGCAAGACTGAACGTGGTTTGTTGGGGTTGGAGAAATGGGGACTGAAACAAATGATTAACTGGTACAAAGCGTCTCTCCTTTTTCTTCGTGGCTCTCAAATCAAATATGTTTGGAAAATGATGTCGATTAATTATACTAATAACAGAGTTTCTTCTGAGTACAGAAATGAACTGGGCTGACTAGCAAACAGAATAAACAGCTGTTAGATGCCTGAGGGCACCTGGCTATGGCATCGGGAGCCTGGTTCTACAAGTGGAATATCAGCCAGCCTCCAGCAGTTCATCTGTCTTTCCTCTGAGTTGCGTGTAGCTGCTCCTGGCTGAGGAGCCCACTGTTTTGAACTGATGTTACGTTATTTTGGACTCCAAGTGAGCCCAGCCTGCGTGCTGGGAGTGTGTTGAAAGAGACCAAGCCTGAAGGGCTGACCCAGACACACCCAGCTGCTTCCTTATCAGGCCTCCCTGATTCAGAGTCCTCTTTCCAAGCACAGAGCTTGCTTTGCTGTTGACTTCTCAACAATGTTGCAGAAAGGTTCAGCTAAAAGTCCATTCCTAAAGGTCAAATACAAGCACTCTAGAAGAGGCCTCTTTCCTAACGCCACCTGGTGTGGGTGTGTCTTCTTTTCCCCAAGTCTATTGCCTCCCTTATGGACTGGAAATATGCAGGCACCTTTAATATAATCAAAATCATCGACAGAGCCCTGGCCAGGTAGCTCAGTTGGGTGGAGTGTCATCCTGTGCATCCAAAGGTTGTGAGTTTGATCCCTGGTCAAGGCACATACTAGGTTGGGGGTTTGATTTCTGCTCCAGGCGCATGCAACAGGCAACTGATTGGTGTTTCTACAATCTCTCTCTCTCTCTCATCAATAAACATATCCTCAGGTGAGGATTAAAAAAAAATCACCAACAGAGACTATCCAGGGGAGCAACCCCCAATAGGTTCCAAGGCTTTTATCTCTTAGGTTCAATTGTACCTGAAGCTCTAAAGGCCCCAGTTCAAGGAATGGAGACTGTAGCACTGGGAATTGTACCTAGGGAAAGAATAAGCTAGAAGCCACTGAACTTCACTGAGTTGTAAAGGGTTGCTTCCCTTTATTCCATAAGGATCTGATAACAAACTGAACTTTGTCCCAGGGTCTCTCTCTGCTCAAAAGGGATTATACCTGGGAAAAATTCTCTTCCACTGATCCGGCCAGCAACTGTCTGCCTTTCTCCACTGGGTCAACCATTTGACCACTTCCTTAGCTCAACTCACAGTACCTGTTAGGCAGAAGGCTGAATCAGATGACCTCCTAAGGTCCCTTTAAACTCTAATTACAAGCCAAGTCAGGTTAAAACCTGCAGCCCAAGGGAAGAAGGTTCTTATGCAGGGTGCTAAAAGATGTCCTCCCTTTCACCCTCCTGCCTTTCAACACAAACATATAAAACACACACACACACACGCACACACACACACACACACACACCTATAACCCAGGTGCTTGGCTTCTAACTGCTACAGTTATAAATCTCTAGAGATTGAGAATTGGCTGTAAGTCCTATATCTTTTAGGATGTAGGTTAGGGAGATAGAGGAAGACTATAGAGAATTAGGAAAGATTTAGTTCCTACCTTGACAGACTGAGTTCTTCAAATGAGCAGATGGAGGGAGCAGCAGTGAGTAAGGCCCACAGGACAAGGAGGTGGAGAGATCAAGCCTGCTAATGCTGGTGCAGGTGCAGCAAGGGAACGGGAGCACCAGGACCAGAGACAATTACCAGGAGTGGGGGCTGAAAGGCCCACTGTGGGCTGCTGGGCTGGGACGGAGCTCTCAAGTGTGAGTCTGCAGGAGCACGTTAGCTGGGACAAAATGGCCCTTTTGCTTCTCCTTGACTGTTCAGTGTGGTCAACCCCTCGCTTTTCCTTTGGTTGCTCCTTTTGGCTCCAGGGTTCCAGGAAGCAAGGCCAGAGGGTTCTTTGCTTCCCCTCCCCCAGGCACTGGACTGAGGGGTGCAGATTGGTAAACTGCTATGCAATCAGTCTGTCAAAGCTGTAAATAAAAGGCCACATATGCACAGTGAAGCAGGGTATGAGAAGAATCTAGATTGAATTACACAAGCTGGTTTTGGAGACAGGGTAGGGGAGGCAGGAGAAAGAGAAAAGCCTCGCTGCCCTTCAGGGAAACACTGCCATTCACTAGCAGCTATCACAGCCTGGCTCCCCCAGGTTCCGGTCTGGACCTCTTCTCAGCAGAGTGGTCATAGTCCCTGAGACTCCTTGGAGTCAAAACTTTTCCCAGTAGTGACTTAATTGTCCAACAGACTTTAGATGACAGTCGTCATGTCCACTTCACTCTGCTTGGTAAGAGAGCAGGGACTGACTACTTCACTAGCAGGTGGCAGCAAAGACCATTTCTGTGTACCAGTTATTTGATATTTGCTTTAGTTATAGGACTAAAGAGTAAATTGATGTTTACTTAAGCAAAGCAAAGAAATGTTAAAGCATGTGGCTGGAGTCTGGCCTGGCCCAGAATATTTACGAATGTAGGTTCTGTATGACTCTGAGCACGGATTTTGTTGCAGACGGGTCTGGGTTCAAATTTGGCACACTGCTGGCCAGCAGTGGACTTTGGGAAGTTACTCAACTTCACTCAATTCCAGCTTCCTCATTTGTAAAATTGTCATATTTTCCCGCAAGAGCTTGAGACAGACTTAAATAAGATATTGTATGTAAAGTGCCTGACCTAAGGCAAGTGCTCAGTTAGGGTCACTATTACAATTATATCTTTGGCAGAGGACCAGTGGAGTTCTTTCCCCTCTCCTTTCCCAATTTCTCAGAAAACATAAAGGCTTTGGATCTAGGGAACGGGCAGGCAAAATCTCTTTAAAAAAGCCAAAGGAAATGGAAAGAGTCATGTTCTGTTTTTCCCTTCCTAGTACTAGGACTGAATTAGTCATCCTGTGTCAATTATACTCTGGACTGGCAGGCTGGCCCTGGGAACCTAAGGCTCTCCCAGACCAAAGATACTAATTCATCTCTAGGATTACCTGTTGTGGGGCATGCTCCCAGACTGATGTTGCTTCTCCAGGGCCCCAGATCAGATCCCAGTAGGTGTGGGCAAGAAACAGTCTGATCCCGAGCTGTCAGGATAGGTCTGTCCAGGCTGTTGTCTGCCCATCACAGCTGCCTGTGAGGCCTATGGGTTAATAATAGCAACTCTGAAGCCAATGGATTAAGACAGCCCTGTAGGAGGTGTTTATTTTTACACTCTGGCGTCAGTATCAAGTTCTACTGGTTACTGCCCCAATCTAGGGCAGCTTCCTGCTATGGGAGTGGCCTCAGGCTTCTTCAGGATGCTAAGTGGGATTCTGGAGGAAGCAAGCCTTACTGAGAACAGTTCACTATTCACAGGGACAGGAAAGGGGAGAGGGAACAGAGCTGTCCTACGTCCAGCTATCTGGTCCCGAGGGGCCAGGGGACCTCGAGTGAGAGCTGTAGTTTACAGCATTCTCCCGAGTGAGGCAGGCCCTGGACAAGATACCTAATACATCGTTTTGGGATGGCATGTGCACATGCGCACACGTACACACACGCACTGGGTTTCATGAAATGATCTGAATAAAATCAAGGGAAGACTGTCACTCAGCTTTCCAGAAGCTCAGCCTTGTCAGTAACAAGTCCCAGATTTGTGCAGTGGGTGCTGACATTGTGAAGAAAAAGACAAAAACCCACCTGGGAGGGTTTTATAGGATATTTGAAATAAAGGAAGGTTAGGCTGATCCTCAATTGATTTGTATAGAGTTGTTACCTGAAACTCTATACAAATACCAGGTATATCAAATCCCTTGAAAATTTACTTGGACAGAGCTTCTTTCCTAGACATGAAACAATAGGATGGAAACACCCAGAACAAGCCCTCATCTGGTAAGGAGCCAGTGCCCAGAAAATTTTCCCTGAAAGCCTCCTTATCCCATGTCCTAGAGACTGGGGTCCCAAGGGACTTACACTTCGACCACAGTATCTGGAACTCTGTGAATATCCCAGTCACCTCTGAGAGGCAGCCCCTAACAGACTCCATCTCGTCCCATTAGGCAGACGGGTGTGAGGAGGCAGACAGCTGGACGGCTGATGTAAATAGGTGGACTGGCCCGCTGAGGCCCGTGTGCACAGCAGACCGCTGTGGAATGACAAGCATGCACCACGCACCAGGCAGGAATGTTGAAGCATGAAGAAAGCAGCCACGTCGCCCAGTGCGCCGCACCAATGACTCCATCACCTTCCTGCCTGCGGCTGACTCATAATCACTGGCAATGACACAACATACACATTTCACGAGGAGCCAGGGTGCCGGTAAGAAGGTAGGCTGGTGAACTACTCATTCAATGCATTTTTTCCTGCCATTCAAGGCTTATCCAGCCAGTCATCAGAACAACAATACAACTTCAGAAGCCACCAGACTTGATCACTAGAGATAAGGGGTTTGATCGCAGTTCTATTTGGAAGCTGCCCATACCTAGGACAGTGGCAGGATGCCCAAGGGTAGGAACACTGCTTTCATTCTGGGCCTTTTCTCCGACTTGCTAGGTCATCTGGGGGCAGGGTACTCATCCTCTCAAAGCTCTAGGTTTACCATCAGAAAAAGGGCTGATTGTGTCCACTTTTTGGTTTTGTGGCAAGGACAAAATTTGAACAATTAAAATAATAGATATCAAGAAATGTAAATGCTGTAAATTCTTTGGACAAAAGTATTTCAGAAATATGATGATCATTCACACATATAGCCATGGCCCTCTGAGTTTTTCCTTCTAGGTCACAATGGCCATGTTAGGGAGTGAACCTGGTCTGTACCTGGAGGGGCAGTTCCTGTCTTTCAGGACTATAATTCCCACCTGTATTTTGAGGGACAGTTGAAGTAGCTAGGAATTTGCTTCCCTAGACATAAGGTGTTAATTTCCACTAATGTGTAATAGGGAAAGTAGAAATATGCAAGCAAAAGAAACACCTCCACTCACCCGCTTAGTCCACTTAGAAAACTAATTCTCCTCTATGCCTGGGTTCATGACATGGATCTGAGGCTTGTACCCCATCGGCACAGCATTCAGCAGCAGTATTTACAAACTAGACTTAGCCTAAAGGCCTGAGAAAACAGCATTAATGAGAGGATGCATTCCACTGCTCAGTTAGAACAAAAGCAATACTGTATTCTAAACCCAACAAAAGCCTTCACTCTTTCTAGCCCAGCAATCCCTCAATATGGGGTTGGTTTGCCAGGTCTCCAGAGCTCTCGGAAAGGAGAAATAGTAATCTATCCTTCGTTGATGCTGGCGCCTCTTTTTCTACAAGTGCCTACCTGGGATTCAAAACAGATGTTCTGATGCCCTGCAGCCTCTGGTGAGACCCACCTCCTTTCAGCAAACTCTGCCTCTAGTGGGCCAGACAGTAAACACGTAAAGGGACAGAGAGTGAGTATTTAGGCTTTGTGCGCCATGTAGTTCTGCCATATATATATATATCCTTTTTAAAAAAAGATTTTATTTATTTTTAGAGAGGGGAAGGGAGGGAGAAAGAGAGGAAAGCATCAATGTGCTGTTGCCCCTCACGTACTCCCTCCTGGGGACCTGGCCCACAACCCAGGCATGTGCACTGGGAATCGAGTGGGTGACCCTTTGGTTTGCAGGTTGGCACTCAATCCACTGATCCACACCAGCCAGGGCTTCATATATATTATATTTTTAAAGAATATGTATATTCTTTTAAAATGTAAAAAACTATTCTCAGTTTGTGGGCTGTATAAAATCATCCTGGCATGGGTCATAACTGGCTGGCCTCTATACTACATCTTCAAGGCCTATTTATTCAAAGACTATAACTAAAAATTCTGATTCTGCTGGTCCTGACCAGAGATCCTCTTTCCTCTCCCCGAAGGCCTGATGCATGTATTTCAGAGGCAGCTCCCCTCTAAGGAGCCACTGAGGAATGTGAAGGAGGAATTTCGAGGTTATTTGTATTGGAGCTGACAGACTGGCTAATTCCCCTCATATAAAGCGCTTCAAAAATATCTGTGGAATTTAGTTTATTGCATTATCATTCTGGAGTGCAGACTGAGCCATAAATAGTTTTTATTTTTCTATTTCTGCTTAATAATACTATCCCATGCCTCTACCAGCCCACCCCTTTTTTCCAAACCCACACTTGCATCGGCTCAGGTCCCAAATCCTTCTCTCCTCCCCACCCCTCCCACTTCCATATGTAGCATGGCTGTGGATGGCAAGGGAAACTATCAACGGTCAGATGGGTCTGGACACAGTAAATACAGATGAAAGATGTGAGGGTAGGGGTGAGCTCATTTTGAGCAAAGACTTAGGGCAGACTGTGAATCTAGAATTTATCACAAATACTTACAGGCTTTATAAGCAGGAACCAAACTGCTGTAGAAGCACCCTAATAACATTCGTGCAAAGGGTCAGTGAGCACTGTAGTTATACCTCCCCACACACCACAGACTAGAAGGAAATGAATGACTTATAATAATAATAGCTATTACTTATCATCTACTATGCCACCCACTGTGTTAGATGTTTGTCGTAAGTGCATTTCCAATCTTCACAATGACCCTGTAAAATAGGTACCATTATCCCTATTTTGCAGTTGAGGAAACCGAGGGTCTTGCGGAGATGATCTGATCTGAGATCACAGAGCTAGAAAGTAGGGGAGTTCGGCTTGTCCGACTCACTCCAAGGCTCTTGCTCTTTCCACTAAAACATACTGCTAATATCTTAGGTGGAGAAGAACAATAAGCAAATGCCTTAATTTAGGTCCTATTTAAACTTTGTTCTAAATAGTAGCAACCTTTTGGTCTGTTCTTTTCTATAGTCTGAATATTAATGGATGACAAGGTGCTCAAAATCGTAGCATGACAATTTTGCACAGTAGTGATTCAGATCAAATCAACACAGCTATGTTTACATGTACATTGAGGCCTTATTTGAGCTAACACTTTTTAATTCTTTACAACAAAAAATAAACAGGATCTTAATATGCTAAATCTTTGCCTAGTAGCCACAGAAGTCTCTTTTCAATAGCGGTACGTGTAATTTTTACGTAATCAATGCTAGCTTGTAAACAATTTGGCTGAATTGTAGTTTCTTACTTTCCCTGGCTCCAGATTGTTAGTTGCCAAATATCTGTTTCCTTTCCATTTATTTTTTAAAAAGATTTTATTTATTTAATTTTAGAGAGAGGGGGAGGGAGGGAGGGAGAAATAGAAAGAGAGAAATATCAGTGTGTGGTTGCTGCTCGTATGCCCCTAACCAGGGACCTGGGCCACAACCCAGGCATGTGCCCTGACTGGGAATTGAACCAGCGACCCCCTGGTTTGCAGGCTGGCACTCAATCCACTGAGCCACACCAGTCAGGGTTCTCTTTCAGTTTAATAGAACTCTGATGTTCAGCTGGATACAGTGATGCACAACTAAAATTCTAAACTTCTACCTTCCTTGGTGGTAGGTGTGGCCATTTGACTAAGTTATGGCAGAAGTGTTTGTGAGACTTCTGGGTAATTTCTCTAAGATAAACAGGTTGCATCTTCTTTCTCCCTTCCTCCATCCTGATGCTAGGAAGGTAGGTGCACTGGGTATAACAGTGCAAAAAACTGGAAGGGGCTTGGGTTTCTCATGACAGGAGGGCCGCCATCCCAGCCCAGGACTGTCTGCCTCTGGGTTTGTGTGAAGAAAGAAAGAAATTTTGATGTATTGTAGAATTATACATCTAAGGCCTATATAATTGTACTAACCAACGTCACCCCAATAAATTCAATTAACAAAAAGAAAGAAATTTTCATCTTATTTAAGTTACCAGCTTTGGGTTTCTGTTACTTATATTTACTTCCACTTTACACATCCTACGGCTTCCCAATAACCACTGTCTCATGAACCTTGTCCACCCTTCTCCACCCCCAACGCCACTATCGAAGACCAAGCCATATTTACCACTTGTCTGAACTACATCAACCTCCAACCTGATCTCCCTTCCCAGAGCCATCCTTTCAAAATGAAATCTATTGATGTCACCCTCTTGTTAAAAAACCCTTCAAAGTCTTCCCATAAAATCCAAACTCCTTAAAAGGGTACCCCGCCCTTCATAACTTCCCTCTGCACTCTCATCGTTTGCCACTCCCACCTGGCCCTACAGTCACACCATCACTTCTGTGCTGACTGGGGCCTGGCCCCTCCATTTGTATAGTTCTTTGTTAAAGTTAGAAAACCACTTTACTTTTACTTTTTTATCTTATTTATTTTTAAAAACTTCTTTACTGAAATTATTGGGGTGACACTGGTTAATAAAATTATACAGGTTTCAGGTTATCTGACTGACTAATTCTTAATCAGTCTCCAGTTTTTAAAATGAAACTCGAAAGTTCAACGGCTCTTCCTAGACCACAACCACATTATACACCCTGGTTATATGCTCCCAAAGCACCTTGCATTGGCCTGTATTGTGTTTTATCATTGTTTATTTAGTTCTCCTGCTGGAAAGCAAGCTCCATGGGGCAGGCGCTCTATCTCCCATCATTTACTATGACATCCCCAGGACCCAGCACGGTGTCTGGTGCACATGGTAGGTCAATGTTTTTGAATGAAGGACATTTTCAAGAGGGCAGCAAAGCAATATCAATATTTGAAATAAATATACTCTTTCTTTAGTCTACTTCTAGGCAATATATTTAAAAGAAATAACATGATGGCAGGATGCAAAGATATATACATAAGAATGTTCACTGAATTACTATTTATAAAAGCAAAAATTAAATCACATAAAGTACAAAGGATTATAAAGCAGGGAAGTGCATTAATATCATTTATGCACATTCTCTCTTCCCTCCTGGGTTGTGTGTTAAGGACAGAGACTATCTGTTCATCTTGGTAGTGATTTAACTCAGCCTAGAGCCTGGCACCTGCTTAAAATGTTCAGTGAATTGAACTAAGGTGAAAACGAATCTTCACCAAACTAAACTGGAAAAATTTGTTTTTCCAGAGCAGAATATGACTCCTTCTAGCTGTGGACATACTGACACACACTTAGATGAAGTTTGCCTAATAGGGGTACTGAAAGGACAAACGGCTGGCTTCTGGAAAGGGCAAGGCAAGTGTGCCCAGGTACGACTCCTCTCCTAGAGTTCCCTTGGCTCCTTCTACTGCTCCTGGGAGCCACAGCGTGAGAACCAGAACAGCAAGTTCCAGCCAGAAATGACAGACGTCCCTCTCTCCCTCTTTCTTCATCTCTCCCCCCTTAACCCCACCCGTCTTCAACTCTGCCCTGCCAGCTGCTTCCAGTGGAGCATCTAGGAAAGAATGCAGGATGTGTCTCCAGAAAGTCCAGCCCTAGCTGAGAAACAGTTTGTTCTTTTCCTAAAGTTACATAAGACTCAGCGCTCCTCACTGGGAGCTTTTCCAACTCCAGCTGGAGAGATTCCTCAAGTTGCTTAGCATTTCAGGAAAAGGGTTTGGAATTTCCTGATTAGCCAGCCTCTATTGGAGCATCTCTGGGTGTGGGTGGGGAGATTCCAGCAGAGAAAGCAGTAACACTGTGCTTGCACTGCCTCTCGGTTGTGGCCCCACCAAGCTCCCCTGGGGATGGAAATAGCATGATCCATTTATTGTTAAAATCTCAGAACAAGGACAAGACCCACTGCCAAAACCAGAGACATCTAAAGCAGGCAGGATTTCGGGAATCTAAAAGCCCAACCTAGAATCACACCAACAGGGATCTGGGAGTGCTTCCTTCCCTGCTTTAGGCACATGTATGGAGGAATCTGTGGCCCTGAGAACATCAGGGCCAGATACCAATGTGTTGCCCAAGGACTAGATAAACCAGTCAATAAACATTAACTGAGCACCTACAAAGTAGTGGGCACTGCACTATGTGAACAAAACAGAACTGGTGCCTGCCTTCATGCAGCTTACAGTTTACCTGGGGAGACTAAACAAATAATTAGCTGATTATGATACCTCAGACAAGGGTTTAATCTCCAAAATATATAGAGAACTCATACAACTCCACTCTAAGAAGACAAGCAACCCAATTAAAAATGGGCAAAGGACTTGAACAGACAATTCTCCAAGGAGGACATACAGAGGGTCCAGAGACACATGAAAAGATGCTCAGTATTGCTAGCTATCAGAGAGATGCAGATTAAAACCACAATGAGGTGCCACTTCACACCAGTCAGAATGGCCATCATAAACAAAGCAACAAGCAACAAGTGTTGGAGAGGTTGTGGAGAAAAGGGAACCCTAATGCACTGTTGGTGGGAATGCAGACTGGTTGCAACCACTATGGAAAACAGTATGGAATTTTCTCAGAAAACTAAAAATGGATCTGCCCTTTGACCTGGCAATTCCACTGCTGGGACTATATCCTAAGAATCCTAAAACACCAATCCAAAAGAACCTATGCACCCCAGTGTCCATAGCAGCACAATTTACAATAGCCAAGTGCTAGAAGCAACCTAGGTGCTCTCAGTAAATGAATGGACCAAACTATAAAGTAGGCCTTTGGAATGTGCTGCATTCAATGGAAAGACAGCTAATGCAGAAAAGCCAGCTGTGTCCAGAGAGGCTAGTTAGCATATTTGTTGATCAGGGACCAGCTTATGCTGAACTGGCAACCGAAATCATCTGTGTTTGAACTGGCCCTTGGAGTCACTAGAATCTATCAATTCCCTGGCTCTCAGTTGAGTTTCATCTTTATTCTCATTCACTTTGCTGGAGTCCAGTCCCCCTTTACATTCATACTCTTTCAGTTAAGGTATTGAAATGCACTTCAGCTAACAAATTACTGTCCGTTACAAGGAAGAGCTGAGCCCTAATTTGCTCTTTCCAGTTTCAGGCCATTCACTTTTGTTTCTTTCTGGTTAACATAGAGAGCTAAGAAAAGGTTGGTAGATAACTCTGCTCTTACAGAGTAATTCTGTAGTGCTGGGAAAGTTATTTGATCCCCCCCAGCCTGGGTTTCTTTACCCAAAAGTGGGGACAATACTACCTCTCTGTCAGGATGGTGGTGGGAGTTAGAGGACAAAGAAAACATCCAGGACTCTGACTGGCACTCACTGAGGCCTCAGTAAACGGCAACTGTATAATAAATATGAAACAGGAATTTCTTCTTTTCTTGAACTCCTACTGCCTTTTTGAGACTGCACTACTGTTCAATTGGCCAATTTACAACAGGAAATCTTCTCACTGTCACACCCAGGGCTTTTTTTCAATAGGCATACCACTTCAAATTCTGTAACCTTCATGGCTCTGTTCTTTGTCTTCCTGTGAATTGTAAAGTGGCTTTGTCCCAGGAAACATACCAAGGGAACATATAAAAAGGTTAGAGGAAACTTGAGAGTTATCTGGGAATCAAGAATTTCCCACCCAGTGAACACAGTGAATTAAGGTACATGACTACCGGAATTGCTCCCTGTCAGCAGAACACACTGAATGTGAGTCCTCCCCACAAACATTCTCCTCACAAGGTCTAATCATTTCCAGACATGTGCACCACACGCCCCACTCCAAGTTCATAGCCTCTGCCTTTGAAAAGTCTCTCTAGTCTCTCTTCTCTTCTCATTCCTACAATCAGGGCTCTAGTTCTAGGCCCTCCTTCAACACCTCTTTCAAGGGCTATTAATTCAATCTTTGGGCAAAGATTTCTATGGGCTGGGAATTGAGACTATTGCTAGGATTCCAGTGGTGAACAAAACAGATGTTATCCCCTCCCTCATGCAAGTTTAATCATGAGGAGAACATCACACATCCTAACTGAGGGGCATTGTACAACTTAATTGCCTAGTACTCTTCAAAACTGTCAAGGTCATCAAAAATAAGTAAAGTCTTAGAAACTGTCGCAGTCAAGAGAAATCTAACAAAACATGAAAACTAAATATAGTGTGGTGTCCAGGATGGGATTCTGAAACAGAAAAAGGACATTAGGAAAAAACTAAGAATATGTGAATAAAGACTTTAGTTAATCATAATATATCAATATTGGTTCATTAACTATAAAACATGTACTATGCTAATGTAAGATGTTAACAATAGGGGGAAATTGGGTGCCTATGGAAAATTATGGGGAACTCTTTGTACTATCACTTCAATTTTTCAATTTTGAAAAATAATCTATCACTATAATCTAAAACTGTTGTTAAAAATAACCTATTGAATATTGAAGAAGGTTATATCCAGAACACAGCTATGCCTTTAAATTATTTTGTCTTTATTTTTTAAAAGATTTTATTTGTTTTTAGAGGAGAAGGGAGGGAGAAAGAGAGGGAGAGAAACATCAGTGTGTGGTTGCATCTTGTGCATGCCCAACTGGGGACCTGGCCTGCAACCCAGGCATGTGCACTAGACTGGGAACTGAACCAGCAAACCTTTGGTTCACAGGCCAGCACTCAATCTACTTAGCCACACCAGCCAGGGCACGGTTATTTTTTGTTTTAATTTTTTTGTTGTCTTTCCTTTGGTTGTGTGAGGAGGCAAAGTGTATCAACCTCCACCTCCACCTTTGTGGGAAGTATTATTTTTTATCTTTTAATATTTTATTTATTTATTTTTAGAGAGAATGGAAGGGAGGGAGAAAGAGAGAGGGAGAGAAACATCAATATGAGACAGAAACATAAATTGGTTGCCTATCATAAGCATCCCATTCAGGAATGTAAGTGCCCTCTTGGGCACTGAACCCACAAAATGCAGGCATTGTTCTGACTTGAAATTGAACTGGCAACCTTTTGCTTTGCAGGACAATGCCCAACCAACTGAGCCACACTAGTCAGGGCTAGATTGTTTGTTTGAGATTTTTTTTGTTTCTTGAGGTAGGCCTGTAATGCTATGAATTTGCCTCTTAGGACTGCTTTCACTGTGTTCCACAATTATGGGTTGTTGTGTTCTCATTTTCATTTGTTCCCAGGAATCTTTTGATTTCTTCCTTGATCTCACTGTTAACTCATTCATTGCTTAGTAACATGTTATTTAGCTTCCATGTCTTTGTGGTTTTTTTTTTCATTTTTTTCTAGGTATTTCTAATTTCATATCATTATGGCCAGAGAAGATGCTTGATATAATTTCAATCTTCTTTTTTATTTATTTATTTTTTTATTTGATATGCTCTTTACTTTTTTCCCCCCATTTTATTTAAATGATTGTTCAAGTACAGTTTTCTCCCCTTTACTCCCCAATCAAGCCCCCCCCCCCCCCAACTTCCCTCCCATTACCACCCTCCCCCTAGTTTTTATCCATGTGTCTTTTAACTTTGTTCCTGTAAACCCTTCCCCTTTTCCCCTGAAATTCCCTCTTCTCTCTCCTCTGGTCACTTTCTGCCTATAGTCAAAGACACTAATGCAGTGTCTTTGACTATATTTTGCTTGTTTCTTTGTTTTGTTGTTTAGGTTCCTATTAAAGGTGAAATCGTATGGTATTTATCTTTCACTGCCTGGCTTATTTCGCTTAACATAATGCTTTCCAGTTGCATCCATGATGTTGCAAAGGGTAGGAGCTCCTTCTCTCTTTCTGCTGCTTAGAATTCCATTGTGTAAATGTACCATAGTTTTTTGATTCATTCATTTACTGATGGGCATCTAGGTTGCTTCCAGCACTTAGCTATTGTAAACTGTGCTGCTATGAACATTGGGGTGCAAAGGTTCTTTTGGATTGGTGTTTTAGAATTCTTAGGATATAGTCCCAGCAGTGGAATTGCTGAGTTGAAAGACAGATCCATTTTTAATTTTCTGAGGAAGTTCCATACTGTTTTCCACAGTGGTTGTACCAGTCTGCAGTCCCACCAACAGTGCACTAGTGTCCCCTTTTCTCCATAACCTCTCCAACGCTTGTTGTTTGTTTATTTGCTTATGATGGCCATTCTGACTGGTGTGAAGTGGCACCTCATTGTGGTTTTAATCTGCATCTCTCTGATAGCTAGCAATACTGAGCATCTTTTCATGTGTCTCTGGACCCTCTGTATGTCCTCCTTGGAGAATTGTCTGTTCAAGTCCTTTGCCCATTTTTTAATTGGGTTGCTTGTCTTCTTAGAGTATAATCGTGTAAGTTCTTTATATATTTTGGAGATTAAGCCCTTGTCTGAGGTATCATTGGCAAATATGTTTTCCCATACAGTTGGTTCTCTTTTTATTTTGATACTGTTTTCTTTAGCTGTGCAGAAGCTTTTTATTTTGATGAGGTCCCATTTGTTTATTTTTTCCTTTATGTCTCTTGCTCTAGGGGACATGTCTGTAAAAAAGTTTTTGCGTGATATACCTGAGATTTTCCTACCTATGTTCTCCTCTAGTACTTTAATGGTGTCATGGTTTATTTTTAAGTCTTTTATCCATCTTGAGTTTATTTTTGTATAATTTCAATCTTCTTATATTTATTGAGACTTGTTTTGTATTCTAGAAAATGTTCCATGCACACTTGAAAAGAATGCATATTCTACTGCTTTGGAGTGAAATGCTGTAAAGATATCAATTAAATCAATTTGATCTAGTGTGTCATTTAAGGCTGCTATTTCCTTGTTGACTTTCTGTCTGGAAGATCCATCCATTGATGTCAATGGGGTATTAAAATTCCCTACTTATGACTGTATTGCTGTCGATCCCTCCCTTTTGTCCATCAAGATTTGCTTTATATATTTAGGTGCTCCCATGTCGGGTACATAAATGTTTACAAGCATTGTAGCCCCTGGTTGGATTGCTCCCTTTGTCATTACATAGTGTCCTTTGTCTCTTATTATGGTCTTTGTTTTAAACTCTATTTTGTCATATGCAAATGTTGCTATCCCAGCATTCTTTCCACTTCCATTTGCATGAAATATTTTTTTCCATCCCTTTGCATTTAGTCTGTGTGTATCTTTCATTCTGAGGTGAGTCTCTTATAGACGGTACATATATGGGTCTTGTTTTCATTTCCATTCAGTTATCCCATGTGTTTTGATTGAGCATTTGAGCAATTTACATTTAAAGTGATTATTGATAGGTATGTACTTATTGCCATTTTATATTTTATAAATATGTCCTCCATTGTTGTTTTTTTTTTCCTTCTTTTTAAAGAAAATACTTTAACATTTCTTGTAATACTGGTTTGGTGGTAAAGGAATCCTTTAACTTTTCCTTGCCTGGGAAGCTCTTTATTTCTCCTTCAATTTTAAATGATAGCTTTGTTAGGTAAAGTAGTCTTGGTTGTAGGTCCTTGTTTTTTTTTTATTTTTTATTTTTATCACTTTGAATATTTCATGCCAATCCCTTCTGGCCTGAAATGTTTCTGTTGAGAAATCAGCAGACAATCGATGAAGCTCCCTTCTGGGGAGGTAACTGTCTCTCTCTTGCAGTTTTTAAGATTCTCTCTTTGTCTTTAACCTTTGCCATTTTAATTATGCTGTGTCTAGGTATGGGCTTCCTTGGGTTCATCTTGATTGGGACTGTACGCTTCCTGGACTTGAGTGTCTTTTTCCTTCACCAGGTTAGAGAAGTTTTCTTTCTTTCTTTTTTTTTAAATTCTTTATTTTATTGATTATGCAACTACAGTTGGCCCATTTCCCCCCCTCACTCCCCACCACCCTGCCCATCCCCTCCCACCCTCATTCCCCCCTTTAGTTCATGTCCATGTGTCATA
>PVIA01009398.1:0-61512 GCA_004024845.1 Tonatia bakeri | reverse complement strand
TTTACTCCCAATCCAGCCCACCCACCCCTCCCTCCCAACTTCCCTCCCATTACCACCCCGCCCCTAGTTTTTATCTATGTGTCTTTTAACTTTGTTCCTGTAAACCCTTCCCCTTTTTCCCTGAAACTCCCTCTTCTCTCTCCTCTGGTCACTTTCTGCCTGTCCTCTATAACAGTGTCTTTGACTATATTTTGCTTGTTTTTTTGTTTTGTTGTGTAGGTTCCTGTTAAAGGTGAGATCATATGATATTTATCTTTCACTGCCTGGCTTATTTCGCTTAGCATAATGCTTTCCAGTTGCATCCATGATGTTGCAAAGGGTAGGAGCTCCTTCTTTCTTTCTGCTGCATAGAATTCCATTGTGTAAATGTACCATGTTTTTTTTGATTCATTCATTTACTGATGGGCATCTAGGTTGCTTCCAGCACTTAGCTGTTGTAAATTGTGCTGCTATGAACATTGGGGTGCAAAGGTTCTTTTGGATTGGTGTTTTAGGATTCTTAGGATATAGTCTCAGCAGTGGAATTGCTGGGTCAAAAGGCAGATCCATTTTTAATTTTCTGAGGAAGTTCCATACTGTTTTCCACACTGGTTGTACCAGTCTGCAATCCCAACAGTGCACTAGGGATTTCCACACTGATTGTACCAGTCTGCAATCCCAACAGTGCAATCCCCTTTCCTCCACAACCTCTCCAACACTTGTTGTTTGTTGTTTTGCTTATGATGGCCATTCTGACTGGTGTGAAGTGGTACCTCATTGTGGTTTTAATCTGCATCTCTCTGATAGCTAGCAATATTGAACATCGTTTCATGTGATTTTGGATCTTCTGTATGTCCTCCTTGGAGAAGTGTCTGTTCAAGTCCTTTGCTCATTTTTTAATTGGGTTGCTTGTCTTCCTAGAGTGGAGTCGTGTAAGTTCTTTATATATTTTGGAGATTAAGCCCTTGTCTGAGGTATCATTGGCAAATATGTTTTCCCATACAGTTGATTCTTCTTTTATTTTTATACTGTTTTCTTTAGCTGCGCAGAAGCTTTTTATTTTGATGAGGTCCCATTTGTTTATTCTTTCCTTTATGTCTCTTGCTCTAGGGGACATGTCAGTATAAGTTTTTTGTGTGATATATCTGAAATTTTCCTACCCGTGTTCTCCTCTATTACTTTAATGGTGTCACAATTTATATTTAAGTCTTTCACCCATCTTGAATTTATTTTTGTATAGCATGTAATTTGGTGTTCTAGTTTCATTTTTTTTGCATGTTGCTGTCCAGTTCTCCTAGCACCATTTGTTGAAGAGGCTATTGTTACTCCATTTTATGTTGCTGCCTCCTTTGTCAAATATCAATTGACCATAGAGACTTGGGTTTATTTCTGGGCTCTCTGTTCTGTTCCATTGGTCCATGTGCCTGTTCTTATGCCAGTACCAGGCTGTTCTGATTACAGTGGCCTTGTAGTATAGTTTAGTGACAGGTATTGTGATCCCTCCTACTTTACTCTTCTTTCTCAGCATTGCAGTAGATATTCAGGGTCTTTTATGGTTCCATATAAATTTTTGAAGTGTTTGTTCTATGTCTGAAATAAGCCATTGGTACTTTAGTAGGTATCGCATTGAATGTGTAAATTGCTTTGGATAGTATGGAGATTTTGATGATATTAATTCTTCCAATCCATGAACATGGTATATATTTTCATTTGTTTGTGTCTTTCTTGATTTCTTTCCTCAGTGGTATATAGTTTTCTGAATATAGACGTTTTACCTCTTTCGTTAGGTTTATTCCTAGGTATTTTATTTTTCTTTTTGCTATTTCAAATGGGAGTTTTTCCTTGATTTCTGCTTCTTCTGTTTCATTGGTGGTGTACAGAAATGCCTTTGATTTCTGTATATTGGCTTTGTATCCTGCTGTTTTGCCAAATTCGTTTATTAGGTCAAGCAGTTTTTTGGTAGAGTCTATAGGATTTTCTACGTATACTATCATGTCATCAGCAAACAATGACAGTTTTGTTTCCTCCTTTCAGATTTGGATGCCTTTTATTGCCTTTTCTTGTCTGATTGCTGTGGCTAAAACTTCCAGTACTATATTGAATAAAAGTGGTGAAAGTGGACAGCCTTGTCTTTTTCCTGTTCTTAGTGGAAAAGATTTTAGTTTTTGTCCATTGAGTATGATGTTAGCTGTAGGTCTCTCATATATGGCCTTTATTATGTTGAGAAATGTTCCCTCTATTCCCAGTTTGCTGAGTGTTTTTATCATAAATGGGTGCTGCACCTTACCAAATGCTTTTTCTGCATCTATTCATATGATTATGTGATTTATGTCTTTGCTTTTGTTTATGTGATGTATTATATTTACTGATTTGCTAATATTGTATCATCCTTGCATCCCTGGAATGAATCCCACTTGCTCATGGTGTATGATCTTTTTACTGTATTGTTGGATGCGGTTTGCCAATATTTTGTTGAGGATATTAGCATCTATGTTCATCAGTGATATTGGCCTGAAATTTCCTTTCCTCATTGTGTCTTTATCTGGTTTTAGGATTAGGATGATGCTGGCCTCATAAAAAGAGTTTGGGAGTCTTCCATCTTTTGGGATTTTTTGGAATAGTCTGTGAAGGACAGGGGTTAGCTCTCCTTAAATGCTTTGTAGAATTCTCCTGTGAAACCATCTGGTCCAGGGCCTTTGTGTGTCAAGACTTCTTTCATTACTGCTTCAATTTCATTTGGTGTTATTGATCTGATCAGACTTTCTGCTGCTTCTTCATTGATTTTTGGAAGATTATATTTTTCTAGAAATTTGTCCATTTCATCTAGGTTTTCAAATGTCTTGGCATACAGTTCTCCATATTAATTTCTTACAATCCTTTGTATTTCTGTGGTATCAGTTGTAATCTTTCCTCTTTCATTTCTGATTGTATTTATTTGGGTCTTCTCTCTTTTTTTTCTTGATGAGTCTGCTTAAAGGCTTGTTGATTTTGTTTATCTTTTCAAAGAACCAGCTCCTGGATTCATTGATACTTAGAATTGTGCTTTTAGTCTCTATGTTATTTAATTATGCTATGATCTTGGTTATTTCCTTCTTTCTACTTGCTGGGCTGTCTTTGTTGTTGTTCCTTGAGTTCTTGTAGATGTAGGGTTAGGTTGTTTGTTTCAAATGTTCCTATCTCGGTTAGGTAGGCCTGTATCACTATAAACTTCCATTTCAGAACTGCCCCATGTCCCATAAGTTTTGGATTGTTGTGAGTTTATTTTCATTTGTTTCCAGAAACTTTTTTGATTTCTTCCTTAATTTCATTCTTGACCCATTCATTGTTTAATAGCATGCTATTTAATCTCCATGATTTTGAGTGTTTTGGGGTTTTCTTTTTCCCCTTGGGGTTGGTTTCTAGTTTCAGTTTCTTGTGATTTGAGAAAATGCTTGGTATGATTTCAATTTTCTTGAATTTTTTGAGACTTCCTTTGTGTCCTGTCATGTGGTCTATCTTTGAAAATGTTCCATGTACATTTGAAAAGAATGTGTATTTAGCTTCTTTGGGGTGGAGGGCTCTCTCTATATATATATCAGTTAAGTCCATTTCCTCTAGGGCATTGTTCAATGCTACAATATCTTTGTGGATATTTTGTTTGGAAGATCTGTCCATTGGAAGATCTGACAGAGGGGTGTTAAAGTTCCCCACTCTAATTGTGTTGCTGTCAGTATCTTTCTTGAAGTCCTCTAAGATTTTCTTTATGTATTTGGGTGCTCCTATGTTGGGTGCATATATGTTTACAATGTTTATGTCTTCTTGGTGGATTCTTCCCTTGAGTATTATGAATTGGCCTTCTGGGTCTCTCTTTATGGCCCTTTTTTTGAAGTCTATTTTGTCTGATATGAGTATTGCTACCCTGGCTTTATTTTCCTGTCCGTTTGCTTGGAAAATTTGTTTCTAGCACCTCACTTTTAGCCTATGTAGGTCTTTTATCCTGAGGTGGGTCTCTTGTAGACAGCATGTGTGTGGGTCATGCTTTCTTATCCATTCAGCTATTCTGTCTTTTGATTGGAGCATTTAATCCATTTACATTTAAGATTATTATTGATAGGTACTTATTCATTGTCATTTATGTGCCTGTGTTCCTCTCTCTCTTTTCCTTCCTTTCCTTAAAGCAGTCCCTTTAGTATCTCTTGCAGAGCTGGTTTGGTGGAGGTGTATTCTTTTCGACTTTTTTTGTTTGGGATGCTTCTTATTTGGCCTTCTATCTTGGTTGAGAGCCTTGCTGGGTAAAGTAGCCTTGGTTGCAGACCTCTGGTTCTCATTACTTGGAATATTTCTTGCCATTCTCTTCTGGCTTGGAGCATTTACATTGAGAAGTCAGCTGCTAACCTTATTGGGGCTCACTTGTATGTTACTTCCTGTTTCTCCCTTGCTGTCTTTAAGATTCTCTCTTTGTCTTAAAATTTTGCTATTTTAATTATAATGTGTTTTGAGGTGGGACTCTTTGGGTTCCTCTTGATTGGGACTCTCTGTGTTTCCTGGATTTGTGTGACTTTTTGTCTCATTAAGTTAGGGAAGTTTTCCATCATTACTTTTTCAAATAGGTTTTCTATCCCTTGCTCTTCTTCTTCTCCTTCTAATATCCCTATTATACGGATATTATTACATTTCATATTGTCTTGCATTTCTCTTAATCCCTCTTCATTCTTTCTGAGCCTCTTTTCCTTTTCTTGTTCTTTTTGGATGTTTTTTCTACTTGGTCCTCCAATTCGCTGATTCGATCTTCTGCTTCATCGATCCTGCTTTTCATTCCTTCTACTGTGTTCTTCAGTTCAGTAATTGTATTCTTCATTTCCTCTTGGCCCTTGTTGATAGTTTCTATTTACTTTTTCATATTGATATAGTTTGCAGTGAGATCATTGTAGCTTCCCTGTAGTTTCTTGAAGCTCATTGTGAGCTCGTTGAACTTCCTTATAATCATTGTTTTGAACTCAATATCTCATAGTTGAGTTGCCTCTATTTCATTTTGCATTCTTTCTGAGGCTTCCTCCTTTCCCTTCATTTGCGGATTGTTTCTCTGTCTTCTCATTGTTCCTTAGACTCTTCTTGTTAACCTCTGTTTCTTAAATTGATCTGTTCTGGTTCCTTGTGTTTATAGTGTGAACTTCTGTGGTAGAATACCTGTGAGATTCAGTGGTGTAGTCTCTTTCGAGTATCCTGGTGTTCACAGCTTCCCCCTACTCTTTTTTGATCAGTTGGAGGAGTAAGGCAAAATGGGTTAAGACGGCAAGGCAGTATTCTATAATATTTACAGTAACAGCCAGTAGAGAAGAGGTGAGAGATCCTTTGGCTATGTATAGTGTTAACCATGGTCTTCCACCCCACTATCCACGTTTTAGAAAGTATGGAAAGAAGATAAGGCTCTTAGTGGGGAGGAAAGGATTGTTAGTTGGATCTAGAAAGCTGTGAGGCTGTGGGAGGTCAGATTCTGAGGTAAGGTGGGAATAAAGAATAGTAAATAGGAGAAGTGTGTAAAAGAATAGAGATAACCCCTACATTAATAGAGTTTAGGAGATTGGGAAGTGAGCTGAGATCTGGGAGGGGTGTTAAGTTGTATTTACAAGTGTATGGAATAAGTCTTATTTACAGTAATATTGAAACAACAATCTTGTGACAGATTCTATGAGATCTAGATAACAAGAATAAGGAATATAGAATCTTGAGTGGTGTACTAATGAAACCCAAGTGAGGGACAGTGAATTATCAACACATTGTGAATGAGATAACAGGGGGAACCTATGAAATGACAGTATAACTAGCCAAGCAAAGAACATTATACAGAAAGAAAAAGAATTACCAAAATACTATTAAAATAAAAAATGTCAGAGAAAAGAGAAAAAGATAATATAAATTTGCAGTAATTTGCAGGCAAAAAAAACTCATAAACAAACAACAAAAAGAAAAAACAGAAGGTGGATTGCAGGAGAGATAGATTTGGAGTGGAAGTAATAGCCCTAGGATGGATGGAAGAGAAACAAGGAATTGTGAAATATAAAAATAATAAGAGTTAAAAAATAAAAATTTGCTTAATAAACAAAAACAAGATAATATCAAACAATCAAACAACAACAGTGGGATAAGGGGAATAAAAAGAAAGAGAAAAAAAGAAGGAAAAAAACACGCACACACACTCAGAGGGAAAGAAAAAAACAAACAACAACAACAAAAAAACACTTGTTGGTTTCTAACTGGCCAAACCAGTTTTTCTGCTCACGCAGGCTAAGGGCCGGTTAGAATGCTTTTCACCCTTCTAAGTCAGAACTCAGCTTTCCCCAGAAACGATCGCTGTCTGGGCTTAGGGCACAAGCTCCGGAGATGGCAAGGGGTCGCACCCCTCCCCCAACTTCGCCACCACAGGCTCTATGTTCAGCGAAGCACCCGCCTCTCCTCTGAGTCCAGAGTCCAAGGTGCACTCTTGGGGGGCTGCTAGGAGTGGAGCGCTTCCCCGCTGCTGGCAGGCTCTACATTTGTGGGAAGCACCCGCCTCTCCTCCGCTTCTCCTCTGGGTTCACGGTGCACTCTCTGTGGTTTGGGAGGGGACCCGCACTTTCCTTTGCCCCCTTTGTGGGTCCCAGGACCCCGTGAAGCATTGCGTCCTTTCTGGGTTTCCCGTTTGAGAGTCAGGTATTTCAGCGGGGTGCGCACCCGCCCAAAATCACCCCAGCACCAGAAGCCCTTCCCTTGTTCACAGCTGTGGGGTCTCAGTCTTCCCCAAAACCACACACTCACCAGGTTGGGAGCGTGGGTGCACAGCAAGGCCTCCCCTGGATCGGCAGACTCTGGTACACACTCTTCCCCGGGAAGTTCGTGGGTGCCCACAACCCCTGTGCTTCTGTTTCTCAACCCTTGTTTTCTGGGGAGGGAGTGGCGATTCCACTCTGCTGGGTGCCCCCAGACAGACCCAGGAGCACCAGCCTGCTCTCCGCGCCTTTCCTAGGGCTCTTATTATGCCAAATCAGTCCTCTTACCATCCATTTATTCAATGTCTGGATAACTTTTGATGTCCTATTTTCATAAATGTTGCGATATCGGTGGTCTCCTGCTCTGTTCCTCCTCAGATCAGCCAAATTCTCCCCCGTACACTGGGAAAGGGGATCACGATTCCTCCAACAAGGCCGCCATCTTCCCCTGATTCTCATAAATGTTTAAAGGTTCAATCATCATCTTTTCCTTTATTTTGTTTTAAAGTCAAACCAAATTGTTAAGGAGATGAGGACTGGAATCCTGGAGTAAAACGTAGCATGTTTCTGTCCATTAGATTGGAAAAAATCTATTGGTCAGATCTGTATATATTAAAAAGAAGTGCCAACTATTTGGGAGAAATTAAATTTCAGGAGAGGTAAAAATAAGTCACTAAATGCATTTAAAAGTTAAGTAACAAATTTGTAGAATTAATTCCGCTATGAATTTTATATGTGTAAGCTGGTATAATGTCACACAACAGAGGCTTTCCCCATCCTCCCACTCCCCTAGGACAGCTGAACCACGGGGTGATCCTGCCATGACCGCAGTTCATTGGCACTGATTGATGATTTATAGAAGACTTGCATATATTTGTAATAATTTGGTTAAAGTTGAGGTAAGTTTCTAATAAGACCAACAAGTACTTTTGAACATTTGCCTCATAAGTTTTATTTTCCAAGTAGTCTTTTCCCTCACTTAACCCCATGTTTTGCTTCTCTCAATAATCTACATCTCTTAGATCTAAACACATAAATATTCAGGCCCCTTCTGTTGGAGCCAGAAACAGAATGCATTTTTAAGGAACAATGAACAAAGTTAGAGTCAGGATGATAAGGCCAAAGTTAGAGTCAGGAAAAGTTAGAGTCAGGATGATAAGGCCAAAGTTAGAGTCAGGAAAAAGTTAGAGTCAGGATGATAAGGCAACATTCTGTTTTTTTGAAAATTTGAAAGTCTGCCTAGAAGCAAGACAGTAAGAAACCAATGGCAGGTAGCCGCGATGCATGAATTGGCCAATCGCTAACTGCAAGATCTGCTTCTGGATAAGAGCTTGCTTGCTTGTTAATGCATAAAAACCCTAGGCTGTAAGCGCCAGGCGCGACTCCCTAGAGAGTTTGCCCCTGCGCAGGTTTGAATAAAGGTTGCAACCTTGAGTGACCTTTCGCTTCCTCAACTCCTTCTTCTTGTTCTGCATATAACACCTTCCCCAACATTCCTTCTCATTAGAGTTAACTTGACACAAGGTTGCTAAATTGTCATGCAATGGAATTAAACCTAATGAATGACCTTTTACTCTTACCCACGTAGATCACTAATAAGATGTTTCACCTCATTCCCCACTCAGTTACCAGGATGGCTTTTCTCACATGCCAGCCCAGTCCCTACCTGGCCCTGGTTGAACCTGCCAGTGGCTCTTCGTTCCTAGCTGGCCAGGCAGGGCCTGACACCACTGCCCATTTAGCAAGGCCAACACATCTCTTCCTGATCTGGCTCTTGCTTGCTTTTCTGGGCTCACATGCCCCCACCCCATACCTGGTCCTGCCCCACCAGTCAGGAACTTCCTTTAGTCCATGACCTGGTGAATCCCCTCTGCTCCCTTTCTACTTTCTAGGTGTCTGTGCTTAGAATTCCTTCTGCATGGAATATTATTCTCACCCTCTCACCTCAATAATCATGGCTTCCATTGGCCATGCCTACTTATCCTCTGGATCTCAGCTTTAGCGTCACTTTCTCTGGAAAACCTTCTCTAAACTGGAAGTCCCTGCTAGGTGACCCTTCTAGAGGCTCCCAAACTTTCCCTATCAGCACTTTGCTCACTCTATGGTGATTACCCCCTTACCTGTTTATACCTCCTATTAAACTGTGAGACCTACAAGGCTATATAGTGGACAGAGTAATACCCCCCAAGGATGTCCATAACTCTGAGTATGTGATATTACATGGCAAAGAGAAATTAAGGTTGCCAATGGAATTAAACCTAAAAACTTTTAATTTTAAGGAAGGGAGATTATTCTGGATTACCTAGGTGGTATCAACACAATCACAGGAGTCCTTAAAAAAGAGGGAGGTAGAAGAAAATAGTTGAAGAGATGTGACTGTGGGAGAATGACCAGACAGGTGCAATGTTGCCGGCACAGAAGATGAAAAAAAGGAGCCATGAGTCAAGGAATGTGGGCAGCCGCTCAAAGCTGGAAAAGTCAAGGAATTGGATTCCTCCCTAAAGCCTCCAGAAGGAAATGCAGCCCTGCATACACCTTGTTTTTAGCCCAGTGAGGTCCATTTTGGACTTCTAGCCTATAGAATTGGAAGAGGGTAAATTTGTGTTATTTTAAGCCTCTATGTATATGGTAATCTGTTATAGGAATAATAGAAAAAATAATACAGGATAACAGTGCTGTCTCTTTTGCTCGTAGTTGTAGCCCAGGGTCTATAATAACCCCAGACTGGGGTAAGTGGCTTGATTCATTGATTGACAAAATAGAATATCAGGCCCATGGGGGGCTCTTGAGGAGTACTCTGTCTGAGTGAATCTTACTAATTGTGATGGGCAGGCAGAACTTCCTCCACACACCCTGCCCAGCAAAGATGGTTCTCTACTGTGTACTTATTTCCCTACTTTTTCTTGCCAAAGAAGAATATCTTTTCATTTGGAAGAAGTTAAGATAATCCACATGCTACAAGTAGTTAGAGGGAAGAAAGGTGAGAAACTGGCCCTAGAGAAAGTTTTAGCATGCTACTGAGTACAGAGCCCTGGAAATGCATGAGAATACTGAAGCACGGCACAGGGACTTCTGATAGGCGTTTTGACAGTTCCTGAACTACATCTACATGAATGTTCTTAAATGAAGAATGGGCATTCTTCATTTATCAGGGTTACACTTCTTTTGCCACAATAGCACGATGATATGAATAGACTTAAGTCCTCTTTGGGTGTAAGTTAAGCAAACTAGGTAGATATCTTTGTCAGCTGAACAATATTTCCTTTTCTAATTAATTGAGCTACTGGGAAGAAAACACATGAGTTCTTGGTTTCTCACATTCAACACAATGTTCAGTGACATGTCAGGATTTCTCTGGGCCCCTTTGGCATCCTCCACAAGGAGAAGACTTCAGGCTGGAGCAATAAAGGCATTAAAAGCTCTGGGAAGAATTTGATTCCAATGCTGTTACATTTACAACTATCTTACATGTTTGTTACTTTTCTCCTTTTGTGAAGTTTTAGTGAAAAGAAGCTTTCCTTACTTAACTTTAATAGATATTTTTATACATTCAATCTAGGTATAAGCTATTTTCTTTAAAATCCAGCTACAAGAAAGCCAAAAACAAACCAAAAAATCTTAAGAAAAATGGTTTCCCACTATTTTGAAAGTTAAGAATGAGGACAATAAAGCAGACTTGAATACTAAAGAGGATTCTGTAGAATTTTTTCCCATAGATTTTAGCTTATAAGAAAAGAAAAACTAAAAACTTTGAATTGTAAGCTTGGAGAAAATTTGTGTCATCCATTTTCTATACATTCTCTAAATAGCACAAGAACTCTGGAATAAAATAGAAGATAAAGGTTGATTTTTTGAAGACAAAATTGAGTGTCATCACTGTCACAGTGCTGACAGAACAATTATGTTTCATATGGAAAAGACAACAGGCCCCTGGAACTACTGACACACCCACAGTACTTTTCACCAATCGACACGCAAAGATATGAATATTTAAATGGGATTCCTGAAGTTTCTTTTTCTGGAAATGTTGGGCTGGGTTAATCCAATAACCCCTGAAAGCACAGAGTTTATAATACAAATTTAAAAATTCACAGATCTTAACTTAGTAGCTAAATCCATTTTATTTTCTCTTCCTAAGAGTTTAAACTTTCTGCGCTAAGAAGTCAGGAACAACCTAGGCTTGTGTTGTCTAATTTGCAAAGGCCTATTTTTAAAATTGGATTTACTTGTGAAAATAAAGTATCCACATGCTAAAAATAAATTAAAGCAGCAAAGAAAGGTTTACAACAAAAAGATTCTTGAAATTATAAATATAGGTTTTGTGTGACTCGTTAGTGCCTGACACTATGACCAGACTGTTCTATCCCAAAGGGGGTTGAATTATTGTTTTCAATCAGCAATTGTGGCAGCAGTTTTCTTAGTGTTGAGCATAGACCCTGGCATATAATAGGCTCTCAATAAATAATTCTTGGTTGAAAACCTAAACAGGCTGGTATATACTCGAGTCCACGAATTTGACCTGAAGTGTATGGCATGCCTAAGGAACCGCACTAGAACCCAGAATGAACCCCAGGCTGTGTGGATGCCAGTTCAATGCTATTATTACCATAGTCATTATAAATTGAATTTTTTCCTAATAACCCCCCCAAAAAAATTCTCTCATGGCAACAAGATTAGAGAACTCCCATCTCCCACTCCAAATTAAATGTTTCTAAAGGTACCTATGACTTGCCCACCAGAACCAGGTATAGAAGATAAAGAATTAAGGATAGCTGCTTCATTAGAAGATGAGGGATGAATACTATGTGTGGTCTTGGTACCATGAATAAGGAAACAAACAAATAAACATGGGACAACATTTGTCAAGACATACTAATTGCTTTAGTCACTTTTTGTCCCTTTTAAAGGAGTGAATGGGAAATGGAGAGAGGAAACAAAATTGCTAAACCTTAAAATTTCCCTCACCATTCACTTCTATTCAACAGTGGGAATTTGATGGCATTTCTTGTAAAATCATGGAAATTAGGAAGTAAAGGGCATCACAAACACTCCAAATGATTGTTTTCATTACCCACAGGATCTGTAGGTACCTCCAATATTAAATTTCCAGGAAGAAATTGAAGTCCAAGAAATGAAATAAATTCTCTCAAATTAAAGTGAAAACAAAATGAAGTCCATAAGTCTGCTCTCCTTAATGTCTTCTCCTGCTCTGTCCCTGTCAGAGGAAAGTCACAAAGATGCCACCTGTGAGCTGGATATTCCCATTGCAGCAGCTTCATCCTCAGCTTTCTTCCTTGGAAGTGGGGGCTGGGAGACTCCTTCGGCACCTACAAAGTTGAATTTGTATTAACATGAGCTCTCCATGAATCTCAGTTTCCAATGAACCAACAAATCAGTAGGTTATACAAAGTACCTTGGCTCTAACACCACATGCATAAAATTTGAAGCCAACATGCCATTCTCCAATTACCTCAACAGATATATCAAATAGATATATATCCTTGGGAGCAAATAAACATTCCAATGCAGATCCACACTGCCATGGAGTTCAATGAGCAAGAACCCAGGGCAGTGAAATTTTAGAGAAGAAAGGAGACAATAGCCCTAATTTTAGACTTACAAGACGCCAGCTAATTTCTAAACTTGATCTCTATGGCTGTGAGAAATTTTATTTCATACACTTTGCATTCCAAATTCTCCCAAAACATTATTCTTGCAAACTGACTCTGTTCTCAAGGAAGGATATTTTCAATACTCTGTCTTCATACAAAATTTAGGAACTGCTGTGGTATGCTTCCAGGTGCTCTGGCCAGCACATCAATAGTGTGGCTAACCATATGTTTCCTCTAGAGACTCAACTGGTACTTTCTCTTATGAGCATTTATAACAGAATTAACAAAATTATCCCTGCAAACTTACTGCCCACCTTCCTCCAGAGACCCAGTGTCTTGTCATCCTCTTTCTACTTTATCTCCAGAAAAACCACAAAATATTTAAACTACTAGCTACTCTTCGTGTCTTGGAATTCCACAGATCTGTCACTAAGTCAGTTTTCCCTAATTCCTGGGGAATTATTCAGTAGGTTCCTGAATCAAAGCTTATTTTGGTGTTTCCAAAACCTGTGCTACCAGAGGGTGTAGCAAAATACAATTGGTTCTCTTCAAGATGCTTCTCAAAACATTGCCTTACTCTGCTTTTTAATTATCTAGGCCTGAACTGACTCATGTTATGAAAATGGCACTGAAATACTTCTATTTTGCCACTATTTTCTTACAACAGAGGATGTGACTCTGATTTTTTCCAACTTCTTTCAGGTAAGCTCCACTGAATTTGTCAAAACTTATCTGCTTTCAAGTTACAGTAGTCTTCCCTTATCTGCTGTTTCATTTTCCATGGTTTTAGTTACATGCAGTCAACCAAGATCCAAAAATATTAACTAAAATATGTAAATGAGCAATTCATACCTTTTAAATTGCACACTTTTCTGAGTAGCATGATGAAATCTCACACCATCTCTTTCCATCTTATTCAGAATACGAATCACCCTTTGGTCCAGCATCTCCATGCTGTACCTGCCTCCTATCTGTTAACCACATTAGTAACTGTCTAGGTTATCACATCAGCTGTCACAGTATTGCATGCTTGTCTTCAAGTCACCCTTATTTTACTTACCAATGTCCCCAAAGTGAGAGAATAGTGATGCTGGCAACTTGGAAATGCCAACGAAGCCATATAATGCTTCTTTTAAGTGAAAGGATGAGTACAGTACGGTAAGATATTTTGAGAGAGGAAGATCACATTTACATAACTTTTATTGCAGCATATTGTTATCATTGTTTTTATTTTATTATAGTGAAGTGCTGCTTAGTGAGGGAAATATGTTCTGAGTAATGCCATCACTAGGTGATTTCACCATTGTGTGAACACCATAAAGTGCACTTCCACAAACCTAGATGGTGCAGCCTTCCACACATCTAGGCTGTGGGGTATAGACGATTGCTCCTAGACTACTAACCTATACAGCATGTCACTGCATGAAACAACATGAGATCACATTAAGCACAAGAGAAAATGATGCAATTAAAAGACTTGGTAAACAGATGTATGAGGCTGCTGCCATCCTACCATGGCATACTGTTTTACAGCAAACTTTTTAATATTTTTAAGAAATAAAAACAGCACACCAAAATAATGATAAAAAGTATAGTTTAGTAAATGCACAAACCAATACCATAGTTATTTATTATCATGAATAAATATTACTGTACAAAATTGTATGTGCTATACTTTCATACGACTGGAAGCACAGTGGGTTTGTTTACCCCAGCATCACCACAAACATGTGAGTAATGCATTGTGCTATGATGTTAAGAGAGCCATGAGATCACTACATGACAGGAATTTTTTAGCTCTGTTACAATCTTATGGGACCACTGTCATACATGTGAGTCATCATTGTGTACTGTACAACTATATTGGTTATTACTGTTAATCTCTTACTGAACCTCATGTAAAAATTAAACTTTATTATTGGTATGTATGTATAGGAAAAAGCAGTATATTTAGTGTTCAGTGCTCCCTGGGTTTTAGGCACCCACTGGCAGCATTGGAACATATCCCCTGTGGATGAGGGGGAGCTTCAGTTCTAAACCTACTTTTGTATGTATAAATCAGGAACCAACATATCGACCTGCCTTTTTGCCTCTTGCCTTCCTACTTCCCTCCTTTCCCTTTTCTTTGGAGCCAGTGATTCATATTCTTACATATTCCTGCAAATTCTGCCTTGTAGGGACCCCCATACTGAGCTTTATGACAGAAATGCATTTGGGCTTATCATAAGTAACCCTTTGTGAAGTAAATCTTGCGTACCTTGCAGTTGCTGGAAGGACTAATTCCCCCAGTCATTATTCCACTTTCATTCTAACAATTGATTCAGGACCACACTTTAACTGGCCTGTTCCTCCTGCCTGGTTGCCTCTTAGGGCATGAACCATTTTTTTTCCTGAGACTTTTCTTAAAGTCCTCATTCCATAACTCACCTCAATATGCTCTATCCTTACCTTTGGTGTTATATCTTGCTCCCCATGAAAAACTACTAGAAAATAAGTTTCTGTTAGACTCTGTGAGCACAGAACATACTTGCCTCCTTCACTGCTTTATACACAGTTCTATCAGAGTACATGGCACATTGTAAGAGCCTAGTAAATATTATCTGAAAGAGTAAATGAATAATAAAGGCATTTTGAACTTGACCTAAGAAGGACTAAAATATTCTGTGCTTATCCTCACATTCAGTCTTTTAATTCTATTCAGATCTGACATAACCTTCAAGTGTAACTGTCTTTATTTTTAAGTTTTTAACCCCAGTATTGACTTCCCATATCTGGTTTTAAGAAAGTATCTCATATCTCTTAAATAATTTCTGTCTCTAAGTTCCCACTAGTGAAATTACTCTTCTGTCTGAGACTCTTCCTCTCATTGACAATTCAATACCTCTGTTCCACAGTCATCTGTCTTGATCTAGTACCCACTGACATATTACCCACTTTCCATCTTTATATTTGTCTAACTTGACCTTCTGTGCTGCACTCTCCTCTAAGGATTTGACTAGGGTGATCAAGGCCTATTCATTGAAGAAGTGGCCATTTAAGACAGACCTAGAAGAATAAATATTTTCACACATATAGGAATTTTAACAATGTCTTATAAATCTTGCTATTATATACCTTAGCATAATACTTTATAATAAAAAAGTGAAAGATTAAATCAGGGGGATAGTGACTTGGCGGAGATAGAGGAAACTGTATGAGTAAGGCAAGCAGAGTTATAATTTGGTGGTAATGCTAGGGAATTGTTCATAGTCTAGTTCACAGATGGTCTTGAATACTAGTATAATGGGCCAGGGCTCTATTTAGTGGATAAGGGTTTTCTTTTTTTAATTGGTGTGTGATATGAGTTATGCTTCAGAAGTTATTTATAGTATGCTAGTGTGTAGGAAAGGTTAGAGAGAGATGTTGGAGATAAGAAGACCAGTTCACGAGCTACTGCAACAGTGCTAAAGAGAGGCATTGGATACATGTATTACACTGGTAGTAGTAGGGAATGAGAGAAATCCATGGTAAATGCATTTAAACAAAATAATAGTGCTTATAAATAATCTGATACGCAGAACAGTGTATTGGGAATAGTCAAAGATTTAGTCAATATGTTAAGTCCCAAATCAAGGAAAGAAGATTTTAATAACAGATATATAGAGGAACAAGTAATTCAGGGGAAAAGTTCAGACTGCCTGTGTGTATAACACAGCTCTACCAATTATCTAACTATGTGACCTTTGGGAAAACTACTTATTTGCTCTCTGCCTTTGTTTTCTCATTGGTAAAGTTAGGATAATGGTATACATCTATGTTATGCACATAGAACACCAGCTGACACATGAAAAGTGCACAATAACTATCAGCCATTTATAACTATTATTGATATTAAATTTAATGTCCTGGTGTCATATCCAAGCAGAAGTGTTTAGGAGAAGTTAAGCTATGACCAGGGTTCAAAAATAGTTGTGACTAGTGGTGCGTTAGATTTGGTATTAGGGTTGGATGTTGGCATTGATTCTGAAGGTGAGTGAATGAGCTCAGGAAACAGTAGGAGTACATAGAGCAGAAGAGCCCTGGGCAGAACAGCACAGTGCACAGAAAAAGGGACAATAGTCGCACAGGTGGTGAATGTTTAGGGGGATTAATACAATGGTGATAATTACTATTAAAGATTGTAGGAAAGTGAGTAGAAATGAAGGATGGGAAAGCTGGTTTGATGGTTAGGAGTAATGTGAGGGATATTTCAGGTGCAGGGTAGGGGAAGAAATCAGCTTTCGAAGATTCGGGGACCAACTGAGTGGTGAAGATGTTGAGGCAGTGAATGCAGGTCATCCTTCAATGACTGTGGTGAAGGAGGGAGCAGGGGTAGAGAATTTGGTGTTGATAGAGGACTCTGAGGTGTTTTGGAAGGAAACTGAATCTGAAACAAGAGGAAGAGTGGTTTCTTTCTCTTCACAGCTTCTTTTTCTACTATTTCTTTAATTCAGTTCAACATTTAGTATCTGCTCCAGACCACGCACTGTTCTTAGGACTGAGCAAAACAACTATCACCTTGACCCTTTCCTGGAGATTGCCTTCACATCAATTCAACATGACCCACTGAAGACAACCAAATGAACATGGTAAGTAACTGCTGCCTTGGTGTCAGGAACACGGACAGGGTTTTGAGAACACAGAGCAAATTGATTCTTTGCTCTAGGTGGAGCAAAGCGGAGTTAGGATTTTCTACACAGACTCGTGAGTTATCATTTCTTCTATTGGTGTTTTTAATGCTAAGAACAATAAATCTTTTTTTCATACATGAAAGATTAGTATTTATTTGCAATCTTAATTTTACCTTTTCTTTCTTAAACTCTTCATGCCTCTAGTTATAGTGCATTCCAAGCTCAAATGTTGTCAGGTGGCCTTTCCACAGCCTTATCCTGGACTGGTGAAATTGCATTAGATTTCTTATAAGTCTCTGCTATGCCCTGTCTTTGTTCCTTAAATTAGGAGTCCCTTAAACCATTTTACGTTACCATTGTCTTATGTAGCTTTGTTTTTCTTAGGAGTCAGTTCCTTCCCTGAAACATTTTTATTTAGAATTCTACTTGTTCCTGTTCAATTTTTATGCTCTGCCCTCTTTCCTCTTTATTTTTTTAAATGCTCTTTCTATGTCCTTTTAAAATCATTGTCACATACTAAGACAAAAATTAAGGTTAATTTGAAGGTCTTCTTTTTCTGCAAATAATTTTTCCTCTCATTTTCCTGTCACTGAGGATGGATCTTTGTTAAAGGAAAGAATAAAGTGAATAATTTCAGGTCATTAGAAATAGCTCCATACAAAATCATAAATCACTGAGATTTTATTTATTCATTTTTCATTCATTGAGAAAATATTAGGGAGATCCTTCTATGTCTAAGAATGAAGTATTTCCAGTCCTGTTTTTGGAGTTAGATCCACTTCCCATGACTCCATTCTCTCCCTCCTTCATTTGGACAAAAATAATTTTGAAGAAAAAAAAGATATGTATGTGAAAGATGAGAAAATATGTTTATGAACTGAGAAAGTAAGCTTGGCTAAATATTAAAGAAAACAGCATTTGATGGGAAAATATATTTAAAATTAAACCTGAAGACTGGTGAATATTGATTACTTTAAAAAATCTCTATGTTGGAAAATTCTTACTCTGTTTTTGCTATGGTTATTTCCTGTCTAGAAGTATGCAACATAAAGCTTCATGCCAATTCTAATGCCCGAAGTGCAACACTGTAAACATAGTGGCACTTTAGTTAGAGCTGTATCTGGAGACTCTACTCTGAGTTACTGCAAAGAAAATAGATGACACCAGGAACTATATTTTCTCCTAGTGCTAATTTTTGTTTTGTTTTTCCATTCTTTTTCTTTTTGTGTCCTATGGTAAAAGGGAAACAATAATTTAAGGAAGAAATGATCAGATTCCGAAGTTTACATTATAAAAATACAGTGACTTTTACTGTAGAAAGTAGAACACAAACATAGGATTTCAGAGATGTAAATGACCTACATAAATATGGGGGCTGTGAGTGGCTAACCAACATAGTTGACTCTTGACCAACACAGTTTTAAACTGTGCAGGTCCAATTATATGTAGATTTTTTTCAGTACATATACAGTTGGCCTTCTGTATCTGCAGGTTCCACATCCATAGATTCAAACAACTGTGGATAGAAAAGAGCTGGGAATCCATGCATGTGAAGGGGCTGACTGTATGTATTGCTCTACACCCTTTTATGTAGGGGACATGAGCATTCTTGATTTTGGTAGTCCTTGGGGTTTGTGTAGCTATTCCCTTGTTGATATAGAGGGACAACTACAGATGAGATTTTGGGGAGTCAAAAGTTATACATAGATTTTGAAATGTGAGGGGACTCAGTGCCACCACTACTATATTGTTCAAGGATCAACTGTATTATGCTATTTCATCTGGATCAAAACATTGAAGAGAAACTATTGTTTTGTTTAAACTATAGTATTGTTTATACTATTGCAGATGTCCCCATTTTTCTCCCTTTGAAGAGCAAAGCAACTATTGAGATAGACAAAATAGTATTCAAAGCCAGGTTTTGATAGGTAATAGCTGTGAAATCTTAGAAAGGTCGTTTGAGCTCAGAGCCTGATTTTCTCCATCTATAAAATTAGGATGATGATGCATAGCTTTCTCTCATAAATGTATCAAATGCAAACATGGCACCCAATGTGTCACCTATAGGACTCAAGGCTGCATTTATCTCTTTTGTGTGGAGATTAACTCTGTCCAATAGTAATGCTTTTAACATTCCCTCTATCTTGGAAATAGTTATAGAACACCTACAGTGTGCTTCTGGAATATGCTCTGGTGGACATGTTTTAATGATACAAATGTGTCACTACTTTGTGTGTGTTATTAGAAACTTAATGAATAGACAGAAGTCAGGTTAATTATTTCTATACTGCAGTTCCAGCAAACAGGCAGAGAGAATGGACTTCCTTCCCTGAAATTCTTTTCAAAACAGGATACTGATTTGTTTTACTGAGATAACTTTACTCAGTCCACTCAGTCTTAACTAGATAAATCAGACCCACTCTTGCTTCAGTTACTTAGATAATTGCAATTAAACCTCAATTTTATAACCTACCCTTTCTGCAAGGACTATTGCTGCTATCTGATTTCATTTTCTCAATGAAAACGAGAAACTGTGTATAATCTAACCTAGAAACAGAGAGTCATGTTCACACATGGCTCACGATGCTCCCCTGTCAGAGCTTCGGCACACTTCTGGTAGTGCTATCCCACTACAGTTTGGGTGCAGCCGAGGGCCACTCTCTAACAATGTTCATTTTAATTGGGCACAATTTAAATCCTGCAGTAATTAGATCAATGCAACTCCAGACTTTACTTGCTGTGGGCTCCATAAGTTAGTAGAAAACCTGCCAAAATTTCTGGCTGGCAAAGTGTAAAGGGTCCAAAGCTTCCCAGACCAATGTTTTTCAAAGTAGAGATTTTTTTCTTTATAATTTTATTGGCCTTTGGGCACCTTTTAAGGTATCATTTTCTGGTCACTTATAATAAAAATACTTCATGCTGGATAAAGAAAATAAATTTAATTGGGAAAGAAAAGATTGCACAGGTGCTTCCTGGCATAAGCCCTCAGAGATCGTAATGAGTGGATTTAATACCTACTACCTCAGTGGTACTTTGATAGGACAATAAGGTAGACATTATTCAGAAACTGAAATAGCCCATAAATTAAGCTTTATCCATATGAAATAGTAATAAGGTAAGCGTGTTTGTGTAATGGAAGTGATAAGTGCTTTGGGAACGACCTGGGAGAGAATGAGGAGGGAGAAAGTTTGGAAGAGACTTTTTGTGGGTACAGACTTTAGAAGCTAGTTTAGAATTAGGAACAGAGGGAGAAAAATAGGGGAGAGGTCAAGATAGAGATACGGGAGGCTCCTGAACTTCCTTCCTCGCATGAATTAAGCTACATGCAAAGCAATTTTCTCTGAAAGAAGTCCAGAAACTAGCTGAGTGAGTTCTGCTCTTCACACGAGTGAGAAAATACCCACAATGAAATGGGTAGGAAAGGCTGGGGCACACTCTTGCCCTGACTCCCACCCCCAGCACACTGACATGCAATTGTCAGGAAATCCCCAACTCCCAGCTCCAGAGAACCACAGGACTCTAGCAAACAGAGGAGCAGTTCTTAATAGGTGCACATGTGAGCACTCATCACAGTTATCTCCCTTCCCAGGGCCATCCAGAGGGAACTGCAAAAATGCACATCTCCCACTCTGTCTCTGAAAGGAGTTTGACTGTATACTTTACAAGCTGTTGCCCAAGAGTCCAGTTTCTAATTGGCATGCTCAAGGACTGGAATATTTAACATATGCATGCATCGTTTATTCTGAAAAGCAAATAAAAATATATTTATAACATTTTAAATTACAGAGGAAACATTAGTCTAATTAATAAAATAGGAATTCCCAGTATCCAATCAATAAATATTTTCATTTCACAACAATAATTGATATCATGCTGATTTTACATATACTGTTAGCTATTTGAACTACAATTTTATAAAGTTGATTTGCCCTTTATAATTAATTCAGATTTATAACTCGGTCTCTGCCCCTGGTTCCTAACACAAGGCTTCTGAAAACTGTGTAATGTTCTGGGTGACAGGGCTGTCTTTTGTTCTAATGAGGTGACTCTGGGTGGGCTCCTGGATGGGGGCTGGTCACCAGAAACACCAAGCCATGGTTAGAAGCTTGGAATTTTCAGCCCTGTCTCCCATTTGCTTGAAAAGGGAGAAGAGCTGAAAAGGGAATTAATGAACAATCCTGTCTATGTGAAGCCTCCTTGAAAATTCCAGAAGTGTGTGTTTTGGGAGCATCCGAATAGGCTAATACGTCCACATGGAAGGGTGACTCACTCCAACTCCTTGGGGCCAGAAGCTCCTACAGTTGCAACACTCCCGGACCTGGCTCTGCATAAATCTTCATCTGGCTGTTTATCTGTATCCTTTATCTTGACCTTTAGTAAACTGGGAAATGTGTCTCCCCCTCAGTTCTGTGAGCCACTTTAGCAAATTAATTGAACCTGAGGAAGAAGTTGTGGGAACTTTCAATTTGTAGCCAAACCAGACAGAAGTTGTGGGTGACCTAGAGACGTACTACTTTCTTTTGGCATCTGCAGTAGGGTGGGAGCAGTCTGGTGGGACTGAGTCCTTAATCTGATACTATCTCCAGGCAAATAGTGTCAGAACTGAGCTAAGTAGCAGGACATCCAGCTAGTATCTTAGAGAATTGTTTGAGGTGGGGAAAAACCTCCACCTTAGTCCAGGTTTAAAGTGTTTAGTGGGAGTAGTAAAAAGAGACTCAAAGAAAAGAATCACACAGTATAAAACACCTGCCTTTTTCCTACAACAGGAGGGAAAAAACTAGTTTTTCCTTTATAATAACTAGCAGTGATTTCCTTTAAATTATTTACATTTAGCCTCAATTATTCTAGCCAGCTCATTAAACTCTTTCCAAGTAAATGCAGTTGTACAAATTGAGGCTTTTAAGAATTCCTAGACTTCCCTAATAGGTCATCAATCCCTTGTTAATCTTCACAGATAAGTTGTATGGATTTCCTATTAGAAACTTTTTTTAGTACGATGAAGGAAATAGAGGCCAACCAATAAAATAATTTAAATTTTGCACCAATGTTTTGTTTTGATTATTTCTGTCTTATTTCTTTGAATTTTGACACACCCTTTGCTTTAGACTTGATTAGCTTCATATCAGGCAACTGCGCATCTAGGAGTAGCTTTGGAATATGATGAGAGCCCTTTCAGCAACCCTGCTGAAACTGTCAGGGATGCTGTCCTCGATGGGTGCGCCCAGGTGAATGGGGGGGAGGGGGCAGTTTCATCCAATTCAATTAGCACCCGAAGAGAACAAAAAGGTGGAGGAAAGGAGGGAAGGGAGGGTTCCTCCTCTCTCCTGACTGCAGAGCTGGGATACTGATCTCTTCCTGCCCTTAGACTGGGATCACAGCAACAGCTCTCCGGGGTGTCGTGCCTCAGCACTCAGACTGGAGCTGTTTGCAGGCATCAGATGGAACTTCTTGGCCTCCATTATAGTGTGAGCCAACTCCTCACAATAAAACTCTGTAGAGCACTGACTAAACACGTTTATGCTACTTGACTTGTTAATTGCCCCCTATACCCCCTCCAAGATACAGGTCAAGTTTTGAAGTCTGGCTGCTAAGATCTCTAACCTTCCTGATCTGCATTTAGTTAGCATTTTGGAGCTAGCCCTTCTTTACCAAGAAACTTCCTGGGATTCTCAAGTTTCTATAAAAGAGAGGTTTCTTTCCACACTTTGGCAGCATATCTTGTCTTTGTGTAAAAATTTGTGCTTTCTTTCCCCAAAAAAAATTCTTTAAAGAATGTTCAAAATCTACCCCTTTGAAAATGTCCTATTTTCCAAATCAATGAATATTTTGTATTCCTGTTTCCTTCTACTGCTTTACTCCAGGGTAAATGAGTTTTGGCATGAACTACATTCTGATGGACTATACTTACAGACTAAAATTTCCAAAAAAAATTAATCCTAAGAGATTTTTCAGTCACAAGTGTTGTATCCATTGTGTCTAGATTAATCCAAACAACTCTCAATATTTAAATAAATATCCCTCCTTCCAGAACTTTCATCTTGATTTTAATATAATCGACCTTATTTTGTCTTATGGTTACAATAAATATTTTTACCCAAAGTCTCAAAGTGGACTGTAATTTTCCAGGGCACTGTAAAATTAAACATTTAACACTAATGTTGGCTACCCTTTGCTGATGCAATATTGGAAACAAATAAAATTTGAACACTAATCATCCCATTAATCAATAGTTCTTATGAATGTAGCCACACATCATGTCGCATATGAGGCAGCTTAAGCTCATGTGAAAATTAATTGCACAAGGTCAAAGTCAACAACTACCATCACCAGCAATGCTAGGATTCCATCTGAAGTGTGGAATAAAGGATGAAAAATAATTTTACGCCATATGCAGGTTGCTTTAGCTAATTTAAATCTGATACTGTACAAATATTCTATGCTTGTCCACCTGTTACTTGAGTTGTGAGAAAGTAACTTAAAGAAGTGTCTTTTGTGTTATTCAGTTTTTCAGAGACACCTTTTTTCCTCAAATTACAATGAAAACTAAACATTTAAAAGTAATGACTATAAAGTTAAATAAAAAAAGAAATGATTTCATAGATAACTAGTGGCGGATTTTATAAGAAAAACCAACACAATGATATCCCTTAAATAGGAGCAGCTAGTTTGGGGCAAATAATTACTATTAACAGTCACCCTTGAAGGAAGTACCCTTCCTTTCTTGCCCCCTCCATTTCCCCTTTCTCTATCAATGTTGTTGGAGCAACAGTCTCCTGCTGGTTATGGGAGGATTTTTCCTCACCCTTATATTCTTCTTTCCCTAGTTTCTATAGTCAAGAACTCCCAAGAAATTCAGGAAGTATTAGCTTCACCACTCTGTTTAACTACCTAATCTCTAAGGGTTTTACCAGAGATTCAAATTTGTCCTCAATCTCTCTTTCCTTCTCTCCGTTCCTCTCAATGGGAAGACCACTTCCTTGGTTTTCCTGAGGGTGGGTGTGGGGTACATAAGAGCACCATCCCTAGAGGAATAACACTTGGCTTCATTTCTGGCCAGTGGTGATTTTTGGCCTCAAGGCCTCTCCTTACAACCTCTTTTGGACAATAAGGCAATAAAGGTTGTTTAAAATGAGTAAGAAGCAACATAATAGAGGTGTGAGTTCCAGGCCCAGCCAGTTACCCAAATAACTGTATATTTTTTTTAAAAATGGATGGAAAAGAAACACTTCCAAAATAGTAAAGTAGGAGTCTTTGAATATCTGCTTCTTTATAAAAACAATGAAAGCATTGGTTAAAAACCTGTCAAAATAAACTTATTCTGAATTCTGTAAATTAATGAAATTCTTGGAAAAAATCTAAGGATCATTTATTCAAGAAAAATGGCTGAACCATGATTAAACCAGGAATGCTGTGATGTTTTCACTTGACCTAATCCAGTCTTTCTCTCCTGGCTTTGCAATAGTATTGAAACAAACCCTCAAACTATGACAGCTATAAAAGCCATCAGGCTAGCAGCCACTGAAAAGGTAAGAACGGTTTGGGGGCTCCCCAAAAGCCCCATCTCCAGAGATTTGCCACTCTTTATCACTACAAGGTAACAACAATTAAGGCACTGATATTGGCACATATCACATATGGGGGGATAGACATATAGAGCAATAGGATAGAATCCAGAGTCCTTAAATAAACCCATACATCCACAACCACAGATTTTCAACAAATATGCCAAGATCACTCAATGGAGGAAAGAAAAGTCTCTTTAACAAAGGGGACAATGGAATGTCCACATGTCACAGGTGTGTACAGGTAACCAGGTTCTTAGTGATCGAGGACAAAGAATTGAACCGAACACACAGAGTTTATAGCATAAAGAAAGAGGGAATATTTATTAAGCAATAGTACACTCCACAGAACACGGGAGCGAACCAACTCTGAGCAGAGATTGCTGCCATAGGCTGGAGGGAATCCATTCTTATGGGGTAGAAGCTTCCTGGATAGTCTTTGGCAGGCTTCTATTGCACATGTACAAGGGGTTACATTTCAAAGCTACTGTGCATGTGTGGTTTCCCATGATTTTCTTGATTGGCTACTGGAGAAGGGAATCCCACAATGTTAATTCATTATAATGCTATTATAATGAATCAGGGGTAGTGCGCAGGCACATTCTTTGAGCCACCATATTCAGAGTTATTCCAGAAAACAGGAACAACCAGTCTTAGGGGGTCTTTGTCATGTATGGATGTCTTTTATCTTAGCCCTGCAGGGCCTCTGGAGTGTCCTTCCTGCCTATCTCCTGCCTCACACATGCAAAAGAATTAATTTGGATTTCTACCTCACATTCTACAAAACATAACTAAAAATGGACCAGTGATTTAAAAATAAGTGCTAAAATTATAAAACTCATTGGAGAAACTATAGGCATAAACCTTCATAATCTAGCATTAGGTAATGGTTTATTAGATAGGACATCAAAAATCACTGTGATAAAATAAAAAACAGATACATTGGACTTAATTAAAATTAAAATCTTCTGTGCTTCAAAGGGCACCACCATGAATGAAAAACCAACCCACAAAAAGGGTAAAAATATTCACAAATCATATATCTAATAATGGGCTTGTTTTTATAATATAAAACTACTTTTAAATTAATAGTACAAAGACAGCCCTAACTAGTGTAGCTCAGTACACTGGGCATCATCCCATAAACCAAAAGGTCTCTGGTTCAAATTTCAGTGCCTGCGTTGCAGGCCAGGTCCCTAGATAGGGGCACATGAAAAGCAACTGAGAGATGTTTCTCTTAGTTTCTTTCCCTCTCTTTGTCCCTCCTTTCCCCTCTAAAAAGAAATGAATAAAACATTTAAATAATAGTAATAATAAGGAGAAGGCAAATAATCCAACTAAAAAAATGGACAAGATATTTGAATAGACATTTCTTCAAAGAAGATATACAAATTACCCATAAGTATATGAAAAGATATTCAACATCATTAATTATTTGAAAATGCAAAGCTGAACCACAACAAGATACCACTTTATACCCACTAGAATGGCTAGGATCAAAGGGACAGAAAATAACGTGTTGGTAAGGATGTGGAGAAATTGGACCACTCATACGTTGCTGTGGGAATGTAGTATGGTACAGCTGCTGTCAAAGATTTGAAAGTGAAAATTCGCAGTGAAAGTGAGATTTGCAGTGAAAGCCATCAAGATTTCACTCCAGGTTATGTATCCAAGATAACTAAAAACATTTGTATACATCAATGTTCATAGCAGTATTATGCAAATAGCCAAAAAGCGGAAGCAACATAAATGTTTACCAACTGATAAATTGATAAAGAGTATTCATCAATAAAAAATAGATGAACCTTAAAAACTTCATGCTCAGTGAAAGAAGCCAGTCATATTTATATATAATGTCCAGAACCCATAGGGACAGGAAGTAAATGAGTGATTGCTAAAAGGGAATGAGGAGAAACTTCTAATGGGTATAGGGTTTCCTTTTGGGGTGAGAAAAATGTTCTACAATTTGATCGAGGTCATGAATGTACAACTGTGATTATAGTACTAAAATGATTGAATTTTACCTTCTTAAGGAAATGATATGATGTATAATTATTTCTCAATAACACTGTAATTTCAAAAGAAGCTTATTTATGGATAAGATTAGAAAAAGGTAGATTGATAGATTATCTATTTGTAGAAAGGTTTGCTTGCTACTTTCTCAGAGTTGCAAATGTGTCTGTTTCAGGTCTATTTGTGGGGTAAACTGGCTGTCATGGGACTATGCAAGCTTACCTGCCATCCAGTGTCTTCCAAGTACCATAAGAATTCTATTCTGTTTTTCAAAACTGCCAGCATTGTTCACTTTCTGAGAAGTCAAAGCGTGCAGATTATGATGATGAATGCAAATCCTCTTGAGAACAATGCCTTTATCATAGAACCTAGAAAACAAATTGACTTTAAAAATAGAAGATTTATTGACAAATAGAGGGTTATAGTCAACCAATTTTTCATTCTTTCAATCCACAAATATTTACAGAGCAATTACATGTGTATGGCAGTGTTTTTTTTTTTCCTTTTGGAATTTGGAATAAATATGTTGAACAAGACAAAATTCTTGCCCTTTAGTGGAGAGAACAAACAATAAACAAATAAATAGGTACTTACTAAAAGCACTAGGTCTGGTAATGATAACTGTTATGAAAACAAATAAAGCAGGGTATGGGGCAGGCAGAAAGTTCTGGAGTAAAGTCCTGCTAGTGTAGAAGAAGGACCTTTTGATGAGTTACTGTTTGAGGAAAGACCTAATTGAAGTGAGGTAGGTAATCATATGTGAACATATCTCTCTAAAAGGAAGAGCAAATGCAAAGGCCTTGAGGCAGGAGTGTACTGAACTTGCTTGTGGTACATTAAGGATAGCACTGCAGCGGTAGCCCAGAGATTAAAGAGGAGCCTGGCCAGAGATGAGGTCAGAGAGGAACCAGGAGCAAGATCGTGTAGGGCCCTGGCAAGAATTTTGAATTTTATTCTAATACCAATTGAAAATTAAAAAATGAAGACTTTTTCTTTACTTTTCTGCAGCTCTGATTCTCAGGACAAAAAATCAAAAATTCAGTTTTAGAAAATGCAGTCTCCCATATTCTCCAAATTTCTGATAAATCTGATTTCCCATTTCTTTAACAGTTGTATATACTTGAAATGTCAAATGTTTTCTTTCCAAATTTTCTTCCTGCTTAGATCTCCTACCAGCCATCTTGTTAAAAAATCATTTATTGTGTGAGAACACTTGCAGGAATGGAGCATATCCGGGAAGAATATCACTGGCTGACTGGATTTGCAGCCACTGATGCTGGTCTAGTCCTTTGGGCATAGCAAAGGCACCTGAAGCAATTCAATTGTGTCTTCTTGACACCAAAACAATTGTTCCATTAAGCAGCTAGTAAATCAACTAGTTGATTTTTCAGTGCTTTCACGTTTTAGTTGGTTGTTTCTACTGTTTTTGCTATAAGCTTAGAGTCCTGGAAATCAGGAATTTAATGAGTAGTTCACAGGCTGAAAACACTCCCTCCCCCATGGAACCAGATAGAGAATTGAAAACACATTGGATGATAAGCTGTTTTCTCCCTTCCTTAATTTGGAGAGAAATTAGTAACCCATATGGAGGGGACCCCTTATAGTAACTAATACTATTTGGGGCTACCCCAAATAGTAACTCATTTGATTTCACCCCACACCACCTCAATGCAGGAGGCTCGAGGTACACCACAGAAAGCTCCACCTCTCAGGGCAGAATGGGTATTATAGGAAAGCCTTTGTGAGACAATGGAGGAAGGAGTGAGAGGAAGAAATTAGTTTTATGCATAAATTTCATTCAAATATTCATTCTAGAACTTCTCTGAAGTGTATAAAATATTTTTCCACTTTTCTGGATCAGCTTCCATAATTCAGCTAGAGGGTGTGAGGCACCGAGTTTAGTGGACAAGACCTTATTGTTCCTCAAGCACACCCAGCTGAGAGGAGAGGCAGGATCTAAGTTTTATTCTGTGACAAGAAGTTTAAAGTAAAATGCCTTGAAGGAAAAATGCAGCTTGCAAGACAGTAGAGGGTAACCTCAGTGGAAATGGGAAGGCCACATGAAGATGGACACAGGGAACCTAATGAGCTACTGGGGCTAAGACCAAATGGACAGAACACGGTGTCCAGAGGTTTCCAACAGCCAGAAGGTGATCATTTCAGGCAAAGACTCAGCATCAGAGAGCTTCCTTTGAATTTCTAGAAGTGGGGATGGGAGGAAAATGAAGGATAATGAAGTTGCCTCATATCAACCAGTGATTAGAGATCCATCCTGTCAGTCAGCTGGCAGAAGAAAAACCAGCAGATCTAGAACTTCAGTTGCTAGATTCATCAGAGGGAAAGAGTACTAGAAGTTATGGACACAATGGCTAGAATGAAGCATTTTTCTTTAGTCTGAGAGGGTCTGAAAAGGACAGGTAGGAAACAAAGTGAGGGCCAACACAGGAATCTAGAAGGAACTGACTTACTAGAACTAAGGAACAGAATAGGGGTTTGGCCTGGGATTCAAGGAAGAAGTTCAGTTCTTTTTTGTTGAGGAGGTAAAGGTATGTTTTTTTTCCTTGCGAATCTCATCAGAAAGCAGAAGAGGGAGATCCATCAGCATGTATCAGGCCCTAACAACCTACTGATGCAGCGGCTGAGGTTATTTTGATTGCTTAGTACCCACTGTTGTAGGTTAGGCTTTGTTCTGGGAATGAGGCAGGGCAGAACACGTTGGTAAAAAGAATGGTGCCCCAATTATTGGGAAGAGAATGAATGCTGACCACTCAGGATCTGGCATGAAACAGATGGCACTTTGAAGTGGGGTAAATAAGGAGAGTTTAATGAAGACATAAACTTACCACAGCACAGGAAAAAGAATTTGACTGGGATAGTGATCACCCCAGAACTAAACAAAACAAAACAACAGTGCAGGGAGCTGTTACTATTTACTACTGCTAGATCTGAAAAGGCCCGAAGAGGAAGCAACTTTATGAAAGGACAATTCAACATGAGCTACGACCTTTGGTCATGAACAGAGCCATTGCTAATTTTTGGTTTAGGAACTCAGGGAATACATACTCTGATTTCTCTCTCTTCCCAAGCTGAGATTTCCTGCAGGTGCCCACCCTTGGCCAAATTTGAAGCCAAAGGATAAGTAAGTCCAGAGGAAGCCCTTCAGGGTCACTGGACAGCTCTGGAGGGGTAGACATCTCATAGCCAGGGCAGACCAGGGGGGGTTGATAGTTTACAAGTAGTTTATTTATATATGTATATTTGTGTATGGTCATATTCTTATAAATAAGTTCATATTTATATGTGAATTGCATATAATATATATACATTTTTTCTTCTTGAGGTTGCTTGCCTTTGCATGACTAAATTTTATTTTTATAATGTTCTAGGAACATTGAGAAAGAACACCTTTGTATTCCAGATACTTCCTCCTACATTCCATAGAGAATGAAGTTCTAAGCTTGTGTGGAATGTAGAGAGATCTTTTTTACAATAAATCAAGCTTTTGTTCCAGAAACCAATTACTAATGATGATTTCTTTACTCAGAGTTGCCAGAATTGGTATTTATTGCATTCTTTGAGTGTTTTCACTTCTTCCTCCATTAATAAGTCAAAGTCCAGTAGATAAAATATATTTTAAGATTATGAAGCCAGATGAAACTTACTTTTTGATATTCAAGCCTAAAGACTTAAGCAATTGTTTTATTGACCTGAACTCTACCTGAGACACACTGACTTGCTGCTGATACTTTGTCTATCAGGAGGGCAATAAAGATCTGATGTAAGCCAGACTGCGCAGAAATACCTACTGACCTTCCTCGGCAAAAGAATGTCACCTCAAGGGCAGCTGATAAGGAGAAGAAAATTAAATCTTCTGGCTAAAGTATGGATGTGCAGTGAGGCAATTTGACCACTCAATTTTCCCCCTAAGTAGGAATTTCATGTGCCACTGAATCCAGAAACGTGCCATGTATTGGGTAAGCCAGTTAAATGACCTAAATGTGAAAATGGAAGCTACAAAAGAAGTAGATACCATCATGGAAAACAGTTTATAGAAAATAAACACAGTGTTTTTTTTCTTTTTTAACTTTAAATATCTATTTCAAAATTTTCAATTACATTCGACATACAGCATTATATTAGTTTCAGGTATACATCCCAGTGATGAGACATTGTATGGCTGATTAAGTGATCCCCCTAATAAATCTAGTACCCATCTGACACCATACATAGTTATTATAATACTATTGACTATATTCCCTGTACTGTCCTTTACATCCTTGTGACTATTCTGTAACAACCAATCTGTACTTCTTAATCCCATCACCTTTTTCATCCATTCTTGACATGTACTCACTGGCTGGCAGTGAGTGTGGGACGCTGCAGATGGCTCGTCAAAACATGCGAGAAAGACATACACAGACTCAAGCAGTTTCTGTGGGGAAGTAAAGAATGAAATGGCCACTCTGTCTAGTGGGGAGTGTGCTGTGTCCATTGCCAAGCAGATTTTTATTAAGAAAGCAGACTCAATTTGTGAATTCACAGTCTGGCAGAAAGGATCAAAGGAAACAGGTGACTTAACAAAGATGCTAACAAAACTCTTACTGTGATTCTGGGCAGAGATTGGAGTTTTAACATATGAAAAGACTACAGGTTCCAAAGGTTTCCAGTCTGTGGCTTCAAATTCCAAGTTAATAACATCCTCTGGCAAACAGATCTCACAGGATCTTGCATATTCTATGTCCCGGACCTGATTACCCCGGGGGTCTGCCATCTCTGGTCTGGGCTGCCCCTTTGGCTACTTTTGCAGGCTTGGGCCTGGCAGTCAGGAGACAAAGGCATTCAGGAGACTTGGATTTCTCACATCTAAGTACAAAGAACTCAGGCTTAGAGGGGGCAGGGATTGATGTCCCCTTCCTTTCCACAGCCCCTTCATTTCCACAGCCCCATGAGTCGTCCTGTAACATTCCCATGTGATCGCATCTGTCTTAGGTCCATCCTCTATCCTAGAGAATTGTTACCCATCATTGACTGCCAATCAAGCAGAAGGGAATGAGGCATATGAACACGCAGCATTCATGCCAGGGAAATACATTTTTTGTCTCCTTAGTGGCTCCTGGTCTGGAGGTCTCTCACTCAGCCTAAGTCACAGGGGGTTACAGCTTCCTGAGACCAGGCAGGGCAGTCCCCAACACATCCTCCCAACCCCTGTCATGTCTGGCAACTGTCAAAATGTTTTCTGAACCTATGAATCTATCTCTATGCTGCCTGTTTACTTTGTTTTTTAGATCTATTTTCTCTGGTATAAAGTATTGCTTGCCACCCCATCTTTTGTTTGTTTGTTCTCATTTTCATGAAATATCTTTTTCTGTCTCCTTACTTTCAGTCTGGTAGACAGCATATGTTAGGGTCTTATTTTGTTATTCATTCAGCCTCCATATGTCTTTTGACTGGGAAATTTAATTCATTTGCATTGAAAATAATTGTTGATATATACCTATTGATTGCCATTTTATTATTCATACTTTTGAACTTCTCCTATCCCCTCCTCCTCCTCCTCTCTTTCTCCTCCTTCTTCCTTTTCTTCTTCTTCTTCTTCTTCTTCTTCTTCTTCCTTCTCCTTCTCCTTCTCCTTCTTCTTGTTCAAAAAGATCCTTTAACATTTCTTGTAACACTGGTTTGGTGGTGATAAACTCCTCTAGCTTTTTCTTGTCTGGGTAGAGTAATCTTGGCTGTCATCACTTTGAATATTTCTTCACATTCCCTTCTGGCTCCAATCAGAACAGCAAAAAGAATTTTTTTAAAAAAGAGGATAGTATAAGAAGCCTCTGGAACAACTTCAAGCCTACCAACATTCACATCACAGGGCTACCAGAAGGAGAAGAGTGAGAGCAAGGAATTGAAAACCTATGTAAAAAAATAATGACAGAAAACTTTCCTAACCTGGTGAAGGCAATAGACATACAAGTCCAGGAATTGCAGAGGGTCCCAAACAAGACCCACACCAAGATACATCATATTTAAACTGTCAAAGAGAATCTTAAAGCAGCAAGGGAAGAGCAGTTAGTGATCTACAAGGGAGCTCTCATAAGACTGTCAGCTGCTTCCAATTGAACTACTTCACATCTTTTACTTGCCCAAATCAGAATTAAATTATGTGTGAGACACTGAGAAGTGAGTACAGGGTTGAAGTAAGGGTGGAGAATGGTGATTTCAGAATCTGAGGTCTCACTAAAGTAGGAGATGACTAAATTTAGCAGAGTGAAATAGAAACAGGCAAAATGAAATAGAAACAGGCACATCACATCTGTGTGGCATTGAGAAGGTTACGTTCTTCCTTGTTCTCTTTAAAATGGGGATGGTGTGATAACACATGCCTTATTCACCTCAAAAAAAAGAAATGCAAACACAGAGAACATTTTGATGGTTGCCACATGGGAGGGAGTGTGGGGGTGTGCTGAAGGCATTAAGAAGTACAAAGTGGTAGTAACAGAATACTCATGGGAATGTAAACTATAGCATAAGGAATATGGTCAATAACTACAGTAATAACTAAGAGTATGTATGGTGCCATATGGATACTAGATTACTGGATTGATCACTTCAAAATCATATATGTATAATTACTGGGAGGTACACATAAAACTAGTATAATATTGTACATCAACTGTAATAAAAATAAAAATTATTTTTAAAATATGAAGAAAGAAAATATTTAAGCATTTAAGCATTCTATCTGCAAAACAGCAAAACTTGGTATGTTACTTTTTAATGGTTGTGTAATGAGAAAAGATAGAAAATGGCTTTTTGTGAATTTCCTACATAAATTTCTAGTAGTGGTATAAATATCACCTCATTTATAGGAGTTGACCTGGGCCTAACTGAAGACTGGTTAGGTAAAATGGTATTTATTATTACTAATGACACCACAGAAATGAGTAGTGAGTAAAGTAATGAACAATTTGAATAAAGATTTTGGCAGATGGTAAAGATAGGGCAATACCGTGTCACCAAGAGAAATGTGCTCTCCTATATTTCAAGAGAATATCAGAACAGAGTTCAGTTAGATAATTGTATGATAATTCATTAATACTGCAGTATAAACAGTATGTGTATAAATATTACAGATGCTTCAACAAACTGAAAGGCATAAAGAGTCACATAGGTGACTTTAGTGCACTAAAATAACTTTCTAATTAATTCCATTTTTCTGACCCTAAGCAAGATTTTTTATCCTCATGTCTTTTCTTGGTTATTTAATGTAAATTTTACTGACCCAATTAGTCTATTAATTAAGATTTAGTTAGAGAACATATGAAGAATAATTATATTAAAGACATTCCATTCATGTTTTTTTTTTCAATTAATATTTTGAGGTTCTTTTTGGTGATATCATGTGTCATGCTAGACTCTGGAGAGTCAATACAAAAATACCCAATTTTGCCTTGGCAGGGTCAGTTGGGCTACCATCTGTGGCTCCCACAAGTACTCATAGCTTGGGCTCTAGGTCCAGCATAGGTCAGCATGGCCATGAGAGGCTGCTTATAAGCTTCTATGTGCCATCTATGTGCTAAAACTGCTAACTTGTGCAGGATTAGAGCAGCTTCTCTTCTGGAGGGCATTTAGATATGACAGCAACTGTTATCTACATTTGACTTTTATCCTTGAGATTCCAAGGACATAATTAGGACATATCAGCTGAGAACACTGAAGAACATTGAAGGTATCGAAAGAAACCACAAAGAGAATCTTCAGATGGCTCTTGAAACAGTCATTCCTGGATCTCATAGGTTCAGGGACCACAATGTCCCTCAATTTTTCTCTCAAAATCCCACCATTCTTTAAATCTCCCTTTTCAATGAAACCCTTCATTACTATTGTACAAAAAAAGGAACATCTCTCTTTTTTAAATATATTTTATTGATTATGCTATTATAGCTGTCCCATTCCCCCCTTCATTCCCCTCCACCCTGTACACCCTCTCCCACCCACATTCCCTCCCCTTAGTTCATGTCCATGTGTCATAAGTTCTTTAGCTTCTACATTTCCCATACTATTCTTGCCCCTCTGTCTATTTTCTACCTACCATTTATGCTACTTGTTCTCTGTATCTTTTCCCCCTCTTTCCTCCTCCCTCTCCCCTGTTGCTAACCCTCCATGTGATTTCCATTTCTGTGGTTCTGTTGCTGTTCTAGTTGTTTGCTTAGTTTGTTTTTGTTTTTGTTTTTGTTTTAGGTGTGGTTGTTTATAATTGTGACTGTGCTATCACTTTACTATGCATGTTTTTTATCTCCTTTTTCTTAGATAAGTCCATTTAACATTTCATAAAATAAGGGCTTGATGATGATGATGAACTCCTTCAACTTGACCTTATCTGAGAAGCACTTTATCTACCCTTCCATTCTAAATGAAAGTTTTGCTGGATAGAACAATCTGGAATGTAGGTCCTTGCCTTTCATGACTTGAAATACTTCTTTTCAGCCCCTTCTTGCCTGCAGGGTCTCTTGTGAGAAATCAGCTGACAGTCTAATGGGGACTCCTTTGTAGGTTACTGTCTCCTTATCTCTTGCTGCTTCTAGGATTCTCTCCTTCATTTTTACCTTGGCTAATGTAATTATGATGTGCCTTGGTGTGTTCCTCCTTGGGTCCAACTTCTTTGGGACTCTCTGAGCTTCCTGGACTTTTTGGAAGTCTATATCCTTTGCCAGATTGGAGAAGTTCTCCTTTATTATTTGTTCAAATAACTTTTCCACTTGTTCCTCTTCCTCTTCCCCTTCTGGTACTCCTATAATTCAGATGTTGAAACATTTAAAGATGTCCTGGAGGTTCCTAAGCCTCTTTTTTTTTTTTAATTCTTGTTTCTTCATTCTTTTCTGTATGGTTGTTTCTTTCTTCCTTCTGGTCCACTCCATTGATTTGAGTCCCAGTTTTCTTCCCATCACTATTTGTTCCCTGTGCATTTTTCTTCACTTCACTTAGTGTAGCCTTCATTTGTTCATCTAATTTGTGACCAAATTTAACCAATTCTGTGAGCATCCTGATCACCAGTGCTTTGAACTGTGCACCTGATAGGTTGGCTATCTCTTTGTTGCTTAGTTGTATTTGCTGTGGAGCTTTGAACTGTTCTTCCATTTGGGTCCCCCACACACACCTTTTTTTTTTTTTTTGTCTTGTCATGCCTGTTACATATAAGGGGTAGAGCCTTAGGTTTTCACCAGGGCAGGGCAACCCAATCACTGGCTGTTTGTTGGGTCGGTGTCTGAGAAGGAACAATGGCACTTGCTCTGCTCTCTGTCGGATTTCAGTACCTTCTGCCACTTCCCCCAAGCAAACTGGGCCTTTATGGTGCTGATTACCATGTGGGTGGGCCTGTGTACATTCTAGGAACCCGTGGGTCTCTCCAAACAACTTTTTTGTGAGACTGTGAATCTCGAATCTCTCCCTGCACCTCCACCCTTACAGGGTGTTTTCAATCAGTGTCCCGAGGCTCTATTTCCTGGTGTTGGAACCCTGGGTGGCTGGGTCTGTCTCGCTCCTCAATTTCGCCTGGTTATTCTGTGCACAAATGTGGGACTGCCTGGTCAACCAGTGGCCTTGTGAGCAGTGCTTCACTTCACAATTAATGCCTCACTGTGTCTGCCTGTTGCCACCCCATACCCAGGGTCCACCCACTGCAGTCTTGTGTGCCCGGGATGCCTTACACGCCCAGTGCCACCAATTTTTGTGCTGTGACCCCTCTCCACCTGGCCTACCTTTTTGAATGAACGTGTCTATTTTAATTCGTTGGCCGTCCGACTTCCACACAGCTCAATTTTCTGTCAGTTCTGGTTGTTATTTTGTTTCTAAATTGCTGTTGTCCTTATTTTGGTTGTGCGAGGAGGCACAGTGTGTCTACCTATGCCTCCATCTTGGCCACAAGTCCTCAGGGACATCTCTTATTTTTTCTCTACACATACAAGACTCCATCCCTTTGCCAATTGCTAGATATTTATCCTACAGTGTTTTGATTTATTTGATTACCTCTTTCCATTTTTAAACTGAAAGTACCTGGAATTAAAGTGATGCCATGCATCTTTGTATCCATCCATTATTATATATAGTAAGTTTTCAATAAGCATATTAAAAGAAATAATTTAGTAAAAGTACACACCTCAGAGAAGTCTAAGAGAACATGATGGCTAAATGTATTGTGGTATCATGGATGGGCTCCCAGACAGAAAAAAAAGGACATTAAGTAAAAACTAAGGATATAGTGTGGACTTTATTTAATAATAATGTATCAATATCACTTCATCAATTATTACAAATGTATCATAGTTGTGTAAAGTGTTAATAATAGGGGAACCTGGATATGGGTATATGGGAACTCTTTGTGCTATCTTTGGAAATTTTATGTCGATCTGAAACTATTCTGAAAATATATATGATTGAAATGAACATGTAAATATAGATATATCATACACACACCCAAGTTCCAAGAGATCAGGGTCTTTGTTCTGTTTACTACTCTATACTCCATTGTCAGAACACCTCCTGCCACTCAGTAAACATTTCTGGAATGAATAAATGAAAAAACATGTACACACTGGACTTTTTATTTATTTGGTGGAAAAAAAACTTAGTGACCCTGTCATTAAGAAAGTACTAAAATGAAGGGAAAGATAATGTCCAGGTGTATTAATAGATAACAACCGAGAATGCCCACTTTCAATGTTTACAGTAAAACAGAGGAGAAATGGTAGCTTAAATTTTTGATAGGGCTAACTTTTAATCAGAACATAACCAGTAGGACTCCACTGTGGACTGGTTAGTTTTCTCCTTGACTGACTTTGCTTGTTATACTCAGGCGGTGATCCTTGATACCAAAGCAACTTGTCATACAAGGGAGTTTTATTGCTTCTCACCTGGGCATAGTCAAAATTCCTTTCCAAATGTCAAAGCTGTATATACTAATAGATTGTGCAGATATTCTTGTGGAATTCAAGATTGAACTATACACTAGATTTATAGGGAAATATGTAGAATGTAATGTTCTGGGTCTTCCACTTTTCAAGTATGAAGTAGGGAGGACAATTCAGAGGGAGAAGGCAATGGACCACAGGAACAAAGTTGAGGGAATGTGAGGGTCCTTTTATCAACCTCCAGGGTATATTTGACCAATCAATGATTTTATAAACCTTCATATTACCTCTTTTTCACCTTCTCTGTCTGGTTGGTGAATGAACTTCTAACCAGTGGATCATGTCAGCCAGTGAATTAAAGGTTCGTTCCCAAAGTGCCCGAGTAAAAGTACACATATGTTGAGGAGGAAAGATCATTCCTGAGGGTATATGCAGTAGAATAGAAAATGACCAGAGTCTGAGCAGCACTGAGCAATGGAGGCTTGAGCAGAATACAACAGCATTTGGCCCAGGAAGCTAAGGATATCAGGACAGCCTAAGGGCTTTGCCTGCTGTGGTCACAGACCCAAACGCAATTCTCAACTGGACATTCTGAGACCAAGAGCAAGATGCAAATGTTATTAATGCTTCTCAGGTTTTGAAAATATTCTAAATAGGCTGGTGTGGCTCAGTTGGCTGGAACACTGTCCCATGCACCAAAAGGTTGTGGGTTCAATCCTGGTCAGGGCACATACCTAGGTTGTGTGTTTGATCCCCAATCGGGACACAAATGGGAGGCTTCCAGTAGGTGTTTCTCTCTCACATTGATGTTTCTCTCTCTCTTTCTCCCTTTCCTTATAAAATCAGTAAGCACATTAAAAAGTTTTAAAGAAAAGAAAGTATTCTAAGTAGTTAATGGCACAATATTTGAGTGACAAGCAGAAAGGCTTTAAAATGGGAAATTCTACATTTCGGTTAGTAATTCTTTCTTTAACTAGTTATTAATTAATTTTTATTGTTCTCTAGCCACCATTATTATACCTATTTTAAAAAAACCACATTCATGAGATTGTTGAGAGTGCCACAGGATGACAATTTGCTCAATTTTCCTATACTCAGTCTTCAGTGTTTCCTGATATCCCACCTTCTTCACAATCAGGTGACAGTGAGTTTCTATACTCATTTCCCCTATCTTTTCACTTTAAAATTAAACTTCAGTAACCTACAACTGAGAAAATAGTTTGAGAAAAGAGGTTTGTGGCTCTAAAAAGTCTGCATTTGATGATCAAAATTTAGATCTGTAAGGTTGCCGAGTATGATATTTAATGGGGATACCCTGCTCCCACTGCAAAGCCAGTGGAGGGGAGGGGTGTTAGAGCACCGAGGTAAATGTGGGTATTAGACAGGTGATTTGTGTGCCCCCTTCTGCAGATGCGAAAGGTGGAAGCTAAGAGTTCCTTGCACCACGATATAAAGTGGGGAGTATGGTATCTAGAACACTGTGCATTTGTTTAGGCAAGGGCCTGAGACAGCATTCTCTGCCCCCCACCATTTTCACCAGAAGATCTTGAGGGGTAGGAGGACTATGTCAAATATCCTTTGGATGAATGTGAAAGTAACTGATAATTAGGTAGGCCTAAAAAAAACCCTCATAGTTGTCACAAAGGAATGCTGTGGTACATGGTACATAATAAACAAATGTTTAAGTATTTGCCAAGATCAGGGGATAACGACAACCCAGAACCAGAAATTATGACAGAGATCAGTGAATACTGTTTGGTACCAACATATAAATGACCAATAAGCCAATGCTGCACTTCACTGCCTCATTTGCTTTGCTAGTATATACCTTTCTCATCTCTTCCATCAAAAATCTGGCATAAGGAGAAGAGGAATATTCTCCCATGACTAAGAGAACTCTCAGTTAACCAAGTCTAACAGGAATATATAAAGATTATTTTTCTGCCACCCATTAAAATAGTGTGTTAGGGTAAAATTTAATTTCAGTTATATCAGTGTTAGATTTTCACATACCTGAGTTTGTGGTTTATGAAATTCATGCAAAATAATGAATACATGATAATTAAATGAGACAATGTGTAACACAGCATTTTGAAAATTTGAAGTATTATTGAAAGACTTAAAAATGGACAAATAGGCTCTAAAGAAAGAAGCAGGGTATAGTCAAAGACACTGCATTAGAGGACAGGTGGAGAGTTACCAGAGGAGAGAGAAGAGAGATTTCGGGGGAGAGGGGGAGGGGTTTATAGGATTAAAGTCAAAGGACACATGGATAAAAGATAGGGGGAGGGTGGTAATGGGAGGGAGGTAGGGAGGGGGGGTGGGAGGACTTGAATGGGAGTAAGGGGGTGAAAACTGTACTTGAACATTCATTTAAATAAAAAAATAAATAAATAAATGGACAAATAGAAGCCATAAATGATTAATCCTTCTAAAAAGCTGACTTTTTTGTAATCATATAGCTATATTGATATTTATCAGACAGGATTGTTACTTACACATCAGTGGTCACTTCTCTTCTTCCCTCCTTCCTAACAGACCCCTACTATTGTTCAGGTATCCATTCTACTCCTCTGGCCACATCTTTACAGAAAGTGGGGCCTTAGATGGTGAATCATGATGGGTCAAAGCCAACTGTGGTGGACCTTTCCTCTTGCAACAAGGGTTGATTCTCTGTGGGCCAATTATGGACAAAGAGATGTGACTATAAACTGGCTGAGGGGCTTTTGGAAAAGACTTCTCTTGCCATTAATGAGACATATGAAACAATACATCAATATTTTTGCCTTAGAATATTACCATGAAAGCATATTACCTCTGAAATGAATTAATCTGATGATAGTAGAAGGGAAAGACTGAAATCTTGATATCCTGCCCTATTACTGGAGACAAATGACTCCAGAAGTCTTCATGTTTGTTATTTCAAAGACATGTTTAGTCAGGATTTTCTGTTACTTGAAGCTGAAATCATCTTAAATTTTAGTTTCAGTAACATTTTTAGAGTTCAAAATAATTTCCTTGTAGACTTTTTTCTGACCTTAAAATTCTAGTTGAAGATAGCCATCTCATAGTGTGGACAAAGGTGCGTGGACTGTGCTAGTCAGAAGCAAAAGAAAATTCTGTCATGTAATTGTATATGACCAGATCCCTGCAAAGATGGTTAATGATTATATATTAAATAAGGATATTCAAAATAAATCAATACACCAAACCTTACCTAATCTTCTGAAAATTACACTCACTCAGCCGTGGTCTTAGAAGACTGGGGAAAACTTCCCAATACGCTCAAAGAAGATAGTCTCATTCTCAGGTGTATTACACAGGGTCCGGCAGAAGTAACACTATTGAGTGTGGTTGGTGGGGTATGTGAATGTCTTGTACGAGCTGGATGGCAATTTGAACATTTCAGCTGAGATGTCACATGGTGTGCTTGAGTGTGATATTGTTATGTTATACAATTACATGCTTCTGATTTTGTAATAAAAGATTTTTATGTAATAAAAAGGGGCATTATTTGTGCTGGACCCTGTAGATAGATACTTTTAAAGTTATTAAACCTAGTTAGTACCTTATTTATTTATGCCTGAGGGAAATTAGTCAATGGAGAGAAACTTTTCAGAAAGTATAGAGTTTTAAATAAAAATGTCATTGTTCATTATTTTCTATCATTATTGTAACCTGTACTTCTACAGTAATTGCCATTCTCTGAATGCCTGGTCAAACACTATTTTCAGTTAAGAAAAATTATGTTTCTCATATTAATAAAGCAGGAACTGCATTCTTTAATTCACTACTAACAATTAAAGATCTGTATCGAGGGATGAGCCACAAGAACAAACTGCTATCAAAATCAGCCATACATATAAAGTCATATACATATACATTGCTCTATTCTCAGTACTTGTGAAAGAATACTGTCCCAGCCGTCCCGCGATATTCATCTCGGCAGCAGATGTTCATTAAAAACACTTGTAATACACAGAGCCTAGCATGATTCTGTGGGGATATAGAGAACATAGCCACCCCCTCTAATGGGGAGTGTGCCATGTCCATTCCCAAGCAGATTTTTATTGAGAAAGTTGACTCAGTTTGTGGATTCACAGTCTGGCAGAAAGGATCAAAGGGAACAGGTAACTTACAAAGATGCTAACAGAACTCCTGCTGTGATCCTGGACAGAGATTGGAGTTTTATCATATGAAAAGACTACAGGTTCCAAAGGTTTCCTGTCTGTGCCTTCAAATTCCAAGTTAATAACATCCTCCAGCAAACAGATCTCACAGGATCTTGTATATTCTATGTCCCGGGCCTGATTACCCCAGGGGTCCACCATCTCTGGTCTGAGCTTCACCTTTGGCTATTTGCTTAGGCCTGAGAAGGGCAGGAGACAGAGGCAGCCAGGAGACTTGGATTTCTCACATCTAAGTACAAACTCAGGCTTAGAGGGGGCAGGGGTTGATGTTGACCACCCATTCGGTTCCACAGCCCCTTCATTTCCACAGCCCCGTGGGTCTCATCCCAGAGACCTTTTCATGATCAGAGCCTGTCTTAGGTCCAATCTCTATCCTAGAGAATTGTTACCCGTCATTGGCTAATTGATCAAGCATTAAAGGCCAGGCACAGAACAGGTAGCGTTCATGCCAGAGGAATAAGTTTTTGTCTCCTTAGTGGCTCCTGGTCCAGAGGTCTCTCACTCAGCCTAAGTCACAGGTGGTCAGAGCTTCCTGAGACCAGGCAGCGTGGTCCCCAACAAATACTGTTATACAGGAAAAATGAGAAAGGAAGTGACAAGAGTGCCAAATGTGTAACACAATTGAGCTCATCCCTAACACCTGACCAAGTGATAAAACAAGACCTGACACTTCAAAGTAATCAGACAGGTGGAGGATCTATTGCTAGTGCACAGTTACCAGCTAAAAGCCAAATGAAAATGACACTGGCTAGATGACAGACAATAAATGAAGAGAGCTTCCCTGGTATCAGACCTGTGGGAGGCTAACTCTTCTTGACAGTACCAGTAAAATTCTCTTGGCCAGGAGATACTCATTTGAAACTTTTCAACACTCGTTCACTCAAGGATATTTCATAATTTGGAGCTTTACCATCCTGAACAAGCTAATTAAGCTAACTGTAGCTTAAAGCCCCTGTAAGGAATTAAATTCAGAATCTCTCCTGTTATGTTTGCATTGGGAAAATCTTGAAAATATTCTGAAAACAGGAAGTCCTGTGAAAGATTAAAAATGGAAAGTTATTGCATCTAAATCAATGACCACAAAATCCAATTGAATAAGCTATGGTCCATAAAAATGGAAAGACAATTGGAGTAGATGATTTTTCTGAGTCATTGATGTTATGCATTCCTTCTATTGATGCATTGTGTCTGCAGCTAATCTATTTAGCCAAAAATATCATGTGACTAATTCTGAAATTGTGCATGAGAAAATGTTTAATTACTTGTTGAATGATTTCTAATCTTTGCTATAATGCTTTATTCCAGATTCTCTACCCATCCCTACTGTCATTTGCAGGTAATTAATCAGGAGAATTTTATATTATAAAATATTCCTTTTTAAGCCAATAATTTGCTTGTGTAGACAGGTAAGTCAAAATGCTTAAAGAGCATTTATGAGCAATAAGTTCTTTGGAAAAACATAAGTGTGAGAAGCCCCACACACCAGTTTAAATTTGCTGCTTAGGAGCTTAAATGGCTTCTCATGTACAACTGTTAATCTCTTTCTGGGTCTCAAACTCATGATATGAAAATGACTGATGGTAATATCAACTCACAGGACTGCCACCTTGAATTGTGAATTTATTCTGCAAACAGCAAAATGTTTTATGTGCATTATTTATCAGAGCAGCTATGTTTGGTGATCAAATAATTATCAGGCTTGGGCTAACTGTATATCAATATACTAATGTCCATGCCTATATAACAGCTACCTGAACATCTCAAGAACAATGCTTCATTCTTAACAACAGCATAACTTGGCTGATTTGTGAACATCTTCCCATGACTCTACTGCCCTTAGAAATTCATAAAAATCTTAATGGTGGACCTACCTATCCTTCTTATTGCCCTATTTGTTTTAAGGATGACTTTACATATGTTAAATACACATATCTACCTTGTGGTTCTTAATATGTAAACACCCAGATGGGCATCTTGGTAATTTATCCAGATGTGCATCACTCACAGACATGAACAAAGGTGAGGGGATTGACTGAGCAAGGAGGGTGGGGCTGGGAAGAGAGAGGCAAAAGGGAAAGATAGGAGCAACTGTAATAGCATACATAACAAAAAAACACCCATTACTTCATTCTGAAACAAATATTGAAGATATGGCATACACACATAAGTGTATGTAAAAATATGTGCTTACGGATAGACAGGAGTAGATTTTTATTAAATTAATAAATATTGAAATTATTCAATGTGTCATACAAACTGGAAAAACATCCCTGTTCCACATAAAGCCCTTTGAATGAACAAAATGTTTCTGAGTATTAAGAATGCTGACTTCTTACATTGGTATATATTTAATAGATTAAAACCAATAACTAGAGCTCTATAAAATGCAAAATCCTTCAGGGAAGACAATGTTCTTACTCATTGCTCTTTCTAGCAGAAAGACAATTACTTTTGTTTAAATTAAGTATAATTTTTACTTAGTTTATTACATTGTAGTCTACTTTGAGATACACTAAGCATGAAATCATTGCTATTGATGTGACAGAGTGGAATAATGCTGTTTCTCTTGGAGAGTTTAAAAGATGGGAAATGAACTAAAAATTGACCATGTGTTTTACACTCTAAATGGCAGGCTTGTCTATTTCCATAGTTTACAGGCATAACAAGTGCGAAAACTAAGCTAAACTTAAATCCCTGCTTTATATTTTCATCAACATACCTAATAGGTTTCAAGAAATTAGAGTTTCATTTTCATTTATAACACTCAGTACTTTGCAATCAATTCATAATTATTTAGTTTTTCAATATTCATACACAAATATTCTTTAATCTTCCTTTACTAGTCAAAATGGCCTAATTATGAAACCTTGAGCATAAAATACCAGGATAATTGAGGTGGGCTCTTTTGATTAAACTGCTCCACAGTGATCTAATGCTAGCTAAGCTGTTTCTGTTTCTTCTCCTTGTGCCTCAATAGTCTCATCAATAGGACAATATTAAACCATATCTGCTCCGTGTGTTCCTTGGAAACGTTGGGAAGAAATATGTGAATTCTTTTTAAAATGTCTTATTATCATTTCTTTATAGCTGCAGACCTGGTAACCATAAAAGAGGAATCTGGGTATAAATAAAATGACAATTACGTGGTTTTAGAACTATAGAGAAACAAAGAACAATTTGGAGAGATGAACTAAATGGCTATGGGAAGAAGCAGGGTCTCCTGAATACTGTAGAGCAATCAAGACTGCGCAGCCAGGCTGGAAGCGTATTCCCTGGTCACCAAAGAGGAATGTCACCTCATCCTAACCTTCCGCATCTTCTGCTGACAAATTCCCCGGGCTCTTTTTCCCTCCGGCAGAACTTTCAGTTGGTCTGATGGAGAGCATTACCTGTTGCCAGTAACCTGCTGGCTTTCCAAAACAAGCTCCTACTGCAGGACTTCCTCCTGGATTCACCACAAGGGCAACATCACTTACTTTGGATGAACACTGCCCTTTGGAGGGGTGAGTGGTGGTTCCTTTATTTGCCCACAATCTATCCCATTCCACGTTATTCTCAAATAGCAAAGATTGACCCTCCTCCCCACACACACGATCTTCATGGAAATGGAACATTTCCTCACGTTTCCATGGAGAACCACTTGTGGAAATCAGGTCAAGAAAGGTCCCCTACCAGGGAGCTTAACTCCCGTGGAGCCCAAACGTCAAAGTGATTAATATAACCAACATAGTGCAAATTATTTTCAAAGCCTGATTAGGATGCTTTGGACATGTTGCCTGTCTCGCACCTACCACAGCGTGTTCTGTCCTCAGTAAACCTGTGCTGTTGAGGGGTCTCCACTGCATCTGGTCTACCTGCCTGTGGGAGAAATCTCCAGCATGAAACTTCACGGACCACTTCTGACACACTTCATCAGTCACAGCATTGTCTCCACACACACCACAGATCTTTTCTTGCCTTCCAGTTGCCTTTGTACCTTTTTTGAAATTACTAAGCCAAAGGGACCAAAAATGTTTCTTATGTTCATGCATATTCACTGTGAAAATGGCCGACCGTACATTCACCATTTGTGGTGAGAGTTTTTGTTCACACGCTGATAGGATATCTGTCATGATACAGTCTAACGTGATGTTTTCAAATGAGGTTAAAGACAAGTCATGGTATGCACCAAAACCCCAACCCTAACTCTAACCCCGAACCATGCCACGTACCAGACAGCATACAGGGTGTCCGAAGCCTGTCCCTGCCTCCAGATGCCTGACTCTGGACATCATACCACAGACAACAATGTGTCCTTCTATTGAAATCTGTAAACCCTTGAAATGTAGGCATCTAATGTCTAAAACCATAAAGCAGGTTTTTGTGAAACAAGTTATATTAAATCAAGCAAATTAAATAATGCAATGATGACACACATAAGACCTGAAATGCATGAGGCTGCTGCTGGCATATCAAGGTATACCCTTCCAAAGCAAAACTGATGAAAGTAAATGAGTAAATGTTATGTCCTCCTGATTAAAAAATTCTGGGTAGCAAGAGAAGCTATTTGCAGAGTCAGAAGACCACACACAGAATTAAAGAAAATGGTTGCACATTGTACTTTTGATCAGACTCTTTCTTCCACCACAACAAAGAACTTTCTAACTCATCAATGAAGAGACAACTATATTATTTTAAACATTTTATTTCTTTCTTTTTAGAGAGGGGGAGGGAGAAAGAGAGGGAGAGAAATATCAGTGTGTGGTTGCCTCTCATGTGCCCCCTACTGGGAACCTGGCCTGCAACCCAGCCATGTGCCTTTACTGGGGCACAATCGAACTAGAGACCCCTTTGGTTTACAGGACAATGCTCAATCCACTAAACCATACCACCCAGGCAGACATCTATATTTATAAAAATCTTGAATTGTCCCTTCTAATGAGAAGACATTCATAGAAGTGGTAAAAACAAAAATACTGGAGAAAATGTTCAATGGCTACATTACAGCACAGTACCCCCTTCCCAGACACTATAAAGGCTATAATGAGAAAGCAAACCTGAGAAATGGTTGTGATCACAAACAAAAAATACAACAACTGACCACTTCTTTCATAAATGTAAAAACTGCAAAGCTTTTATAAAATGATTTGACATTTCCTGAAAAAATTACCCTACTGTGTTCAATAACTCTACTTTGATATACATAGCCAAAAAATTGAAAACAGATGTTATAAGCAAACTTATACATGATTATTCATAACATCACTGTTAACAAAAACTAAAAGATAGAAACTATTCAAATGTCCATCCACAGATAAATGAATAAACAAAATTTGGTTATTCTTCCACCAAAAAGGGACTGGACTAAAAGAGGGTTTGCCCTGGAAAGGTCTCGTGTGTGTAGATTCTTGACTTCCTGCAGCAAAATATCACAACACAAAGCTAGGGAATGTTGACAGTTTGAATATTAAATTCAAGTACATTGAAACAAAGAAAGGGCTTCAGAGAGAAGAGGCACAATCACAGCAACAAGAGTGAGCATAGGCGGAGCTGCAGAAGGGAAGACAGCCAATATCTACACTGACAGCTGCTATGCATTCGCTACCGCCCATATCCATGGCACCACCTATAAGGAAAGAGGACTCTTAACAGTGGGAGGGAAAGAAATCAAGAATCGTGTGGAAATCTTGGCCCTCCTAGATGCCATATGGTTGCCAACAAAAGTTGCCATCATACACTGCAAGGGACACCAAAAGGGGAACTCTCCCGTTGTGCAAGGAAACCACTTTGCTGATGCCGCAGCTAGAGAAGCAGCTGAGGGAAGCGCTGCAAGCCTCCTGCCTTTGCTTCCCTGACCTGTGCTACCACCCAACCCTAGATATACGCCTGAAGAAGAACAGGAGGGAGAGCGAATAGGGGGAAGAAAGAATCAAGAGGGATGGATCGAGCTTCCAGATTCCAGACTATATCTACCACGGGGAATAATTAGGGAAATAGTTCAAGGTATTCATGCAAGCTCACATCTGGGACAGAATAAGATAGAACAGCTTATCAGGAAGCACTACCAGGGACTCCAGATAAGAGAGATAGTCCAGTCTACAGTCTCCAGGTGTCAGACTTGTGCGAGAGTGAATGCCCAGAACAGAAAGTTACCCCCGTTCGTAAGATATAGAGGAAAGGCACTGGGAGAGCTCTGGGAAATAGACTTCACTGAGATGACTCCAGGGAAGTCAGGATAGAAGTACTTGCTAGTGCTATTGGACACCTTCACCAGTTGGGCGGAGGCCTTCCCCACAAAGGAGGAAACTGCCTCAACGGTCTGCAAAATATTAAGAGAAATAATACCAAGGTATGGAATACCAGTAGCACTAGGATCAGACAATGGGCCAGCCTTTGTTTCTAAGATTTCTCAGGAGCTGGCTACAAGACTAGGGATTAACTGGAAACTACATTGCATCTACCGACCCCAGAGTTCGGGGCAAGTAGAAAGAATGAATAGAACTTTGAAGGAAACACTAATAAAGTTAAGAGAGGAGACCAGTGAGAACTGGGTAAAGCTATTCCCTTTCACCCTATTTAGGGTAAGATGTACTCCTTATGTAAATAAGTGGACCCCTTACGAACTTATGTTTGGACAACCGGTTCCCCTAGTCCCTCAAATTTCCAGAGAAGAGATAGATGTTGTTAATCACAACTTCCTCAAGTCCCTGCAGGCACTCCAGCTGATCCGGAACGAGGTGAGAGAGCTACGGGATCGGAAGTTAGCCAAGTCCACGAGAACCCCGAAACCCGAGCCACCGGACCCTGGACAATGGGTATGGATCCTTAACCATCGGAAGAACAACCTCGAACCACGGTGACTGGGACCATTCCAGGTACTGATAAGCACACCCACTGCAGTCAAGGTAGCAGAAAAACCTTATTGGATCCACCTCTCCCATGTGAAGCCAGCTGACACCCCCCAGACAGAATCTCAGAAATGGAGAGTCTGAAGGGATCCGAAGCGACCCTTAAGACTTACCTTCTCGCATGCCTAACGCTCACTAATTGGGCGGCAGGCACTGCAGTATTGGAAAGACAAGAATGGGTATTAATAAGAACTGCTGATGGGACAGTAATAGCAACAAACAATACATGGGAAAGCACACCAGTCATCCTCAGGACAGATTTTTCCAAGTTCTTTAATGATAAACTCTGTTATAAAGGAGATATAAGATTGTTACCTGGGAGGCCCCGCGCCCTGCTGGAAGGTAGTACTAGGGCAAACTCGGGAAACTGTGAGAATTACTCTAACTCCTTAAACAGAGCCCTTTGGTATACCCCCTCCTATGGATGTCCTGAGACCATGCCAAGAAAGCTGTGAACTTGTGGGTCAGGACCGGATTATTATTGTAAGGCATGGGGATGTGAAACTGTAGTTAACGGAGGCAGGTGGAGCCCAGGAGGTGGGAGAGACAGACATATCACACTAATCAGAGACAAAGCGAGAGCACCCAGTGATGGCCGGGATGCAGACTGCAGTCAGGGTAGGTGCAGCCCAGTCACTATAGCAGTGTTAAAACCCGAAGACCCAGAATGGAAGCAGGGAAGGACATGGGGAGTCAGACTTTACGTCCGTGGAACAGATCCAGGTACTTTCTTTACCATTAAGCAGTTGCCTACACAGGGCAGGCCCCTCCTCAGAGGCCTGGGAAGCTGGCTACCCAAATCTCCCCGGGAACCCCCAAAACCAACTAAAGCAAGTCCCTCACATAGCCTAGAAAGACTGAGGAATACTACACAGAAGATAGGAGTGGTGAGGTCTGAAGAGTCCCAAAGGGAATGGGAGGAACAAGCAGAAGCCTCATGTAGTAGACCTCACCATCAGGGAATATATGCTTTAGAATTAGTAGAAAAGGTATTCCCCTTCTTCAATAATACACAGCCAGAAACGACAGAATCTTGCTGGCTGTGTCTGAGTCCTAGACCTCCCTTCTACGTAGGGGTAGGAGCCAACACCTCAAGAGGAGGGGGCAAGGCTCCCACCATGGTAACCTCACAAGTGACTCAGACCAGAGTCAAATAGAAGAGTGTTTTTCTAAGGGATCTCTTACCGTGGCAGAAATCCATGGGAAGGGAACTTGTTACCTAGTGGGGAAATTTCACTTACAACAACTTTAATTATAGGGACTATTGTTTTGACCAAGAAACTTTACCTACCACCCCAGGAGACCTCAAAGTAATAAAAGCCTCTGAAGGGCTATAGTTTGTGTGCACCCAAGGTATTTACAAGTGTATAACCCCTGCTTAATCTGACTTTTGTATAAGTGCTTATATCACTCCCCAAGTATACTTGTATGGAGGTAACCCAGAATTCTTAGTTGATTCCCCTAAGCGAGAAAAGCGAGTGCCACTTCTTATTCCTATTATAGCTACTCTAGGAGTAGTGGGATCAACTGCCATTGGGGCAGCCTCACTTATCCAGGGAGAAATTAATCTTAGACAACTATCTCAAACCTTCTCCAAGGATATCTCCCTCCTGCAGGACCAGGTAATATATCTAGAGCAACAGGTAGACTCCCTGGTAGAAGTAGCTTTGCAGAATAGAAGAGGACTAGACATCCTTTTTCTCTGGCAGGGAGGATTATGCGCTGCATTAGGGGAAGAGTGCTGTTTCTATGCTAACCATTCAGTAATAATCAAAGAAAATATAAAAACCCTTAGCAAAAGACTCAAAGATAGGAATAAAGAAGAAGAAAATTCAAATTGGTATGCATCAATCTTTAAGACGTCCCCTTGATTGACCACTTTAGTATCTGCTATCGCTGGACCCCTCTTGCTTTTGCTGCTAGCCATTACCGTAGGTCCAATAGTAATAAATAAGCTTTTGGCCTTCATAAAGGAACAAATAGAAATAGTTAAGTTAATGGTTTTATCTCACCCATACACTATACTCCCCACTGATGAAGAATCAAAGATTTGAATCATGCCCAAATAGGAGTGGGGAATGTTGGAGCCAAAAACAGGATGAGTTTTTAAGGAACAATGAACAAAGAAAACTCAGTGCACTAGGGCAGAAACTAATGTTGAGAGCAAAGCATTTTGAATGTCAAAAGGGCTAAGGGGAGTAAGAAATATAGCTAGCCAGCTGGAGCCAGACAGAACCCCTCCCCAGGATGGAGCCACAGTGACTTATGTTAAGATAAGAGTAGAGTGTTCCTGCTGATAAGGAACTAGGGAGTTTTCACAAGAAAATTTAGGCACCCAGCAATTATCCCTTGTGCTCTGCAAAGATAACCACAACTTCCACTTCTGTAAGTTTGCTTGCTGCATGCAAATAAAAGGGCTAGGCTGTAAGCGTTAGGGGCGGCTCTCACTTGGAAGCCCTGACGGGTGTTGTGTCCGACTCCGAGAGTTCGCCCCTGCGCACCTAGGTGACACTGGCCAATAAAATCCTTGGAACCCAGAAAGTCTCCGGCGTTTGGTGTCTCGCTCTCTGAATACAACATTCCCCAAACTCAGAGACCCCAATGCTGTCGTCCTGGAAACTAACTCAGTGGTGGGGACCCCGAAGCCCCTGGATGAGACGCCTCAGCTCTCCTCAGCCGCGGAGGTCTGACCCTCTCCCCCAGGGACTCTGAGTGTCCTCCGCCTGGAAGACGCAGATCGTGTCTGCGGGCTATGAGACTCAGCCTGAGAGACTGCGGTCTGCCGCAGACTGAGCCTGCGTCTCGTGCGGGCTTCTCCAGAACCCGCGGGCGCCTCCGAGCCCTTCCCTGGGAAAAGCGCGTTTCCTGGCGCCGCCACAGGCCCGCCTGGCTGTTGGGAACCCTCCGACGCCCCGGGTCGCGGCCTGCGGAGCCCGCGCTGAGGTGGCGCCTGGGGAGGGGGGCGCGGTAACAGGCACCCCCACCCCGCAGGCAGGTCTGCGGGCGCTTCGGCCCCGCCCATCCAGCCCCTCTGTCCCCATCTCCCGGCGCCCTGCCAACGGGGAGAAAGGCTGGTACTGAAACGTGAAGACGAACTTGGACGCGCTCACCAGCCCATAGCGCGCATGCGCTGGCCCGACGGAGCCTGGAGACCGGACATGCTGCTGGGCTGGATCCGGCTCAGGCTGCAGCTCCCACCCTCGTGGACACTGTTCGCGGGGAATTTGCTCCTTCGCGTCAGAGCGGGGCTGGTGCTGACAGTGCGGGACTCACGGCAACTGTTTTACTGTCCCATCCCATCGGAGCCAATCCCACGGGCTTCCTGGAGCTTGTTCCTCCTCCATGCTCTCTGCCTTCAGGACAAAGATTTTGTCTCTTTCCAGGTCCCAGGGCCCCGTGACCAGCTTTCCTGTGTCACTACCGCAGGCAGACCACCCAGCTCCAGGAGGAGGACCCTGAGAACTCTGATGAAGAACGGGCTCCAAGGCAGCGAGGTGAGCGGCAGGAGGAGCCAGAGCTGCCCTCCCGACACGGACCTAGTTTCGTCAGGCGGCATCTCAGGACATAACCAGGGAACAGGGTTTGCTGGTCCAGAAAACAAGCAAGATGCAGAACAATGTATCCTACACTGAGGGGCTGCTCCCGTTAACTTTCAAGTGTGCAACATAATCACCTATATTTATAGATGCATTAATAAGCAGTAAATGTGTAAGAACATATGAGTGAATAAGAAATAACTAATTCAGAAGAGTTGTCATTGCAAGAGAGGGAGGCAGGTCAAGCCGGTGAGGAGTGTCCCCACACCTGGCTGCACTACGGTCTGCATGGAGAAGGACCGGGAACAGTGTTAACAGTGGTGATTTCGGGAGCTGGGGGCGCGGGGGGGGGGGTGTCAGTGTCAGGAGGGGTTGATCATGGTATGGTTTCCTGATGTGGGTCATGGTGCCGTTCTGTCTAGTATCGTGAGTGTTCGGTGGGTGGGGTCGGTCCACTTTCATGGCTCTGGGGTTGAAACACAGCTGAAGTCAAGATGTGATCTTCAACGTGACTGGAATTCTGTTTCTGGGGTCAGCAGACTGTGGGTGCTGACCAGAGTCTAATGACTAAGGAAGGGCGTGGATGGCCAGTATGTGCCCAGGGAGCAGGGTACCAGAGAAAGGAGGAGGACTGGTCGAGGTGCCGTTAGCCTGGACAAGGCCAATGTGAATGAAGAAAACAGGACGGAGATGGGTTATGCTGAAGACATGGAGTTTCTGTGCAGTTACTTTTACTACATTTTTGTCAGGAGAGGCCAATGTATTTTTTAATAAATGTAATAATGATTTATGAACATAGGAGGAAGCATATATGACACTTTGTCTATTTTTTTAATAATTCTAATTAAATTAGTGGATGGCCCCAATAGAAGCCTAGGCCTTAATGATACCTCAGAAAACATTTTCCATCATCCTGGGATTGTTCTTGGACTACTCGCATTCAGACTTCTGTGTCCCTAATAAGAATCTCCAGAGTTTGGAAACATTTACCCATCAAAACATTCATTTCTCATCATCTTTCAGTGAAACCTTCTTGGCTGGCCTTCAGAAGGGAACAGTAAACACCAGACGGTGAGTATTTCCCAAATCCTGTTGACAAGAAAATTTTCCTCATGGATAGAAATGCAGGTAAGAGTAGGAAAATGCAGAAAGTATTCTAGAAACTGCTGCCTTCCTTTCCTGGTCTCTTCAACACACTGTCCAACATTATCATTTTTTTAGAGATTTTATTTACCGATTTTTTAGAGACAGGGGAATGGAGGGAGAAAGAGAGGGAGAGAAACATGACTAGGTTGCCTCTCTCATGCCCCAAAGTGGGGGACCTGGTCCACAACCCAGGTATGTGCTCTGACCGGGAATGGAACTGGTGACTTTTTAGTCTGCAGGCCAGTGCTCAATCCACTGAGCCACACCAGCCAGGGCTCATCAGCATCTTAATAGTTAACAAGTACAACAACAATAGTAACTAACATTTGTTTCATTCTCACAATGTTTCTGACTTCAAGAGTTCTATGTGAATAAACTCACTGAAACATTACAACCACTCGGTGAGGAAGGTGCTGTAAATGTCACCATATATGATGAGGAAAGTGAGCTTTCAGAGATATAGAAATGTTTGACTATATGTCTAAGATCACAGTATCAGTGGTAGTGCAATCTAATCCATACTTGCTTCTGTAAGCCACTTACGAACTCATTAAAACACTCATAGTTTTACTGTAGCCAGTGTGACTCGGTTGGGTGTCATCCTGCAAAGTGAAAGATCACCCATTTGATTCCTGGTCAGGCACGTGCGTGGGTTGTGGGCTGGTTGGGGTGTTTCTGAGAAGTGAATGATCAATGTTTCTCTCCCTCTCTTTCTCCCTCTCTTCCCCTCTCTCTCAAAAAAAAATCTTTTTTTTAATTAAAAAATAAAACTTTCATAATTTTCTAAAGTTTACATTGCCTTATTCATATGTCATTACATCATTCGTCTGATTAACGATTTCAACCAAAGTTCTTCTCTGCTATGCTGAAGTGAGAGATGCACTAAGACCCTCTGACTAAGGAAAGTGTACAATGTATAGTCAGTTGGTACAGTCGATGGTCCCAGGTGAAGAAGAAAGTAAAATCCCCAGGATCAGAGCCTCCCACTTTAATACAAGAGCATCTCCCACCACTGAGGAGCTTCAGGTTTCATGACTGAGGAACAAAAAATAATGAAATGACTTAAGGACTTCATATAAGTTACACACGATTCAACAGAAACTCATTCGTCTGGAATTGACTTCAAGTGCCCTTTCTTATAAGGTGAAGTAACTGCTTCTTTGTCTGAGCTCTAATGAGGTCACTTTCATCCCATTTAGAAGCATTTGTTCAGCCTGCCTATCTCTGTGTTGTGAGCTCTTTGAGAGCCTGGTCCATGCCTAAGACTTCTCAGAGGTCACAGGCCCAGATCAGGGCCCCTGAGAGGGCCCCCGAATATTTGCTGAATGAATGATTTCACAGTTACAAATTAAACTAGAAGATGATCAATGAATGCTGAAGGTAATTTGTGTGGAATTGAAATACAGAGAGAGAAGAGGGGTAAGATGATAGCAGCACATTCATGCTATATTACATAATTGACAGAACACTTTATTGAACATTATTTAATTGCTCATTCACTGTAACATTAAAAATTGACATGTTGTATATCAGGACACTAAAGACAACTAGCTACTGATACATCCTTATTCAAACAATTGGAGGGAACCACCTAATCTAAGTACAAATATTCTTTCCAAGGTATTGCAAATTTCATCATTTTATTTATTGTCTAGATATGTTTCTGCCAACTATTTCTTTATTCTCTTCCAAATATCCTTCACTCTCAATATTATAGAGACAGTTGAAAGAAAGCCATAAAGCATGGGTTCTAGGATTCATTACTCACCTTGGCCCTATCCCCTCTAATAGTCATACTCCCTAGATATTTCCAAGGGTTGAAGTATTAAAGACATGCATGTAAAATATATAATAAGCCTTAAAAAATTAAATACATGTTATCTTTTAATATGTGACTCTTACACTGAAGGCAACATCCAGCGTGCCGTTAAGCAATGAATATAGTTTGAAGGAATTGTTAGGAACAGCAAATTTGTTGACTGCAAGTGACTCAGAGCATGCCCAGAAACCAGTGTCCCCTCCTGGAGAAGCATGTACCTTTGAAAAGCACACTAGACAAAAATTGAGTAAGAGAAAATAATTTGGAAACTTTAGTTCCTCTAAATCCTATAGAAGGGCTAATAAGTATGACCTAGGTATGTGGAGAGTACTTTGAATGGGCCTGGATTTAAGCTGGGCTAAGCTGAGACGGAAGTTAGCACTGGAGCTTTGGGCAAATCCTATAAATTCTCTGAGCTCCTGAATGCTAATATGTAAACTGAAGATAAGGAAATATCACTCGTATATTGTTTGAAAACATTAAATTGAATTTAAAACAGGTGACACATACAGGTTGTCCAATAAATTCACTGTGATAATAGCAACCACGTTTTATTGGTGTTGTGTGCCCAGACCTTTACTTAATGCCAAAAATGTAATGTGCACTCCATATATATTTTATAAATGATAAAAAATTGGCAAGTTAAACCTGGTAATGGGAAAATCTAGAAACTAAAATTGAATCAGCCATCTGTAGTTAGAGTCTTAGTCTTCTGAACCAATAGTTAATGGAGCAAAATATCACAGTATGCAAAAGGACAGGCAATCATTTGATGGGAGGAGATTGTGTTATCTCACAAAATGGGAACTAACACTCTACACCCCACCAACCTCGCTCACCTGCCCTTCTCCAACTCAGAACTCAACAGAAAGGAGATCGACGTGAACATGTACAGCCCACAAGAAAGAAAGGACCGTGTGTACCAAGAGGTCAGCATGCCCCAGGATGATGACTACCTTTGTAAGTGGCCCTCACTAAGAAGCAAGTTATGGTGCAATAATTTCATGTAGTCCTTTGGTCCCCAAATCATTCCCTTCCTCTAGTGACCTGGAGTACAGGGTCGAGTCTCAGCGATGTCAGTGCTGGACTCCCTCTGAAGCTCTTTGTGTCCAGGAACATGCGCTATACCTTCCCTAACCCGTTACTCTCGCCTCTAGATTGTGAGAAGTGTCAGAACTTCTTCATCGACAGCTGTGCTGTGCATGGGCTCCCTACATTTGTAAAGGACAGGGCAGTGGACAAGGGGCATCCCCACCGCTCAGCCCTTACCCTGCCTCCTGGGTTGAGAATCGGGCCATCCTGCATCTCTGAGGCTGGGCTTGGAGTGTGGAATGAGGCAGCTGACTTGCCAGTGGGACTGCACTTTGGCCCTTATGAAGGACACATCACAGAAGATGAAGAGTCAGCCAAGAGCAGATACTCCTGGCTGGTGAGAACTATCTACCTCCCCCACTGTCCTCTGTCTTCCCACATTCCTTCTGAGGCTTGGAGGGACCTTACCTCCTACATGCTAGACATGGAGGAGACAACATGCTTAGCTCTGTGTACTGACTGGACTTTACGTGAACACAGATCTCCTGTTTAAGGATCAGAAGGTAAGCAGGAGCAAAGTGGTGCAGACACAAAAGAATGGTTCCTCCCTTCTGGGCCTGATCGAACAGGTAGACTCAGATGTGTAGATGAGTAAGACAGATATCATGTGGTCACAGTTGGCAGTTGAATCCCCATGCAGGCTGGAAGAGCTTGGGTGACAGTAAAGTAAAATAATTGTTCTGACTACTACCTCCCCACAAAAAAAAAAAAAAAGGTCTTTAACTTCTTTTCTGAAACTCAGATCACCAAAGGGAGAAACTGCTATGAGTATGTGGATGGAAAGGACAGATCCTGGGCCAACTGGATGAGGTGAGGTCACCAGGTCTCTGGGTGCCAGAGGGACACTCATCCCCCACAAACCCATATATAAATTTCCCTCTTGTCATGCCTCCCTCAGGGGACTCCCTTGTTTTTTCCTCTTTTTCTCCATACAGTGTTCTTTCATTTCAGGGGACATTCAGGAAAAAAGTATAGCATATGTCCTCAAAATATAAAGCTCTCTGCTAGACACAATGTACACACTGGAAAGGACCTTGAAGAGCCTAGATTTATCAGGGACATTGGATTACACCTTAATTTATTAAATGAACATTAATTAAGCACTATATTCCAGTTTGGGTGAAGGAATACATTAGTCAAACAGATCACACAACCCATGTCCTTATGGAGGACTTCTTACAGATAGACATGAAACAAGTGCTTTTAGAAACATTTAACTATAATTTCCAAGAAGTGCAGTGTCAACATACCACAAACCTAGGGTGGCCTGAACCTGTGAGGGCAGCAAACCATCCCAGCCTCACTTCTAACTACAGCTGGGCTCTGAGGCCTGCAGAGGAATGGCCATGGGCCCCTTTCCTGAGAAGGGGCTCTCTTTTATCAGGGATAACAGAATGTGAATCAACTACTATTGTTTTATTGTTTTATTTTACTAAGACAAAAAGACCCCCAATTTTCTATGGTAACCTTGGGGAGGCAAGTGAATGGTACCCTAAATAAAGTGTACGGGGTGCGGGGGGGCGCGTTAGAGAAAGGCCTCTCACAAGGAAACACATGTGGGCTGAATACTGGAAAATTAGTGAGCTAACTGAGAAGCACAGGAGAGGAAAAAAAGCTTGGAGAAGCCAGAGATCACTGGATATTATGGCTAGTCAGGGTGGAGGTTAAGTCTAGAACTGGATTTTAGAAAATAGTATTAGGCAGGATGAACACTGCAAGCAGGACTTAGAGGTAGGAATTCACATGACATGCTGACAGACACTCAGACACTGAACAGAAGGTTCCCTGAGACCATTAAGGGCAGTGGGCAACACCAGAGCCTGAGGGCCTTTTAAGAATCAGTGAGAAACTGGACATGGATGTAACAGGTAGTGGGAACTCATCACTGTGGTTTTCTTTCCCTTCCTCTGCCTCAATTCCAGGTATGTGAACTGTGCCCGGGATGATGAGGAGCAGAACCTGGTGGCCTTTCAATACCAAAGGCAGATTTTCTATCGAACTTGCCGGGTCATCAAGCCAGGCTCTGAGTTGCTGGTCTGGTTCGGGGACGAGTATGGCCAGGAGCTGGGCAGCAAGTGGGGCAGCAAGTGGAAGAGAGAGCTCACAGCCGGGAGAGGTGGGCACCACTGTTCTTCAAAACAGAAAGAAAAGAGAGAATTCTCCATAGAAATACTTATGATCCACCTCTTAAGTAGAGTAAAATCCACTCTAAAATCTGTAAAGTTTCAAATCAGATGCTTCAGAAATTCACAATTCATTCATATGCTTTTGGCTCCGAGGCAAAATTTTTATACTTATTTTAAAAATATTTAATACACAAAATATACAACCACATATAGTGTTGAGAGGCTAAGAGGCAAGAAAGAAGTTTTCAAGCACTAACCAGCTCTCTCACCAGAGCAGTTTTTCTGACACTTTTATAGATATTTCTTCTTAATTTTCTTTCATATTTCTAAACAAAACATTTTTGCTTACAGGCATTCATAATTTTTTAAAGATTTTGCCCTGGCTGGTGTGGCTCAGAGGATTGAGCGTCAGCCTGTGAACCAAAGGGCTGCCAGTTTGATTCCCAGTTGGGGCACATGCCTGGGTTTTGGGCCAGGTTCCCAGTAGGGGGCATGTGAGAGGCAACTACACAGTGATATTTCTCTCCCTCCCTGCCTTCCCCCTTTTCTAAAAATAAATCCATAAGTCAAATATTTTTAACCAAGATTTTATTTGTTTTAAAGACAGTGGAAAGGAGGGAGAAAGAAAAATCAGTGCAAGGGAAACATTAATTGGTTGTCTATGCAATGCCCCTAACTGGCCCACAACCCTGGCATGTGCCCTGTCTGGGAATCAAACTTGTAACCTTTCAGTTTTCAGACAACACCGAACCCACCAAGCCACACCATTCAAACAGGGCACATTCGTTCATTATTTCAGTGAATTGTCAGGTGAGATCCCATTCTGTGGTGCACAGGGTCCTGGGACCTGGAAATACAGATTAACCTGAGGATGAGAATAACTGCTCTTGAAGAGCTGACAGGTGATGGAGGGAAAACTAGGCACATGTGCTTGCATGCCCATAACACTGCACAGTGGCTAGTGCTTTGGAGAAAACTAATCCAGGACAACTGCCTATAATCCAGGGATTAGTGTGAGGGGAGGTGCGCTGTCACAGGTGGTCTGGGAAGGGCTCCCTCAGGGGATAACATTTACAAAAGTACCTGCAGGCAGAGGGACCAGTTACTGCAGGGAAGAAAAGAAGTGAGGTGTTGAATTGGCTGAGGGTCACTCAGGTCTCAGTCTCAGCACAGAGGCTAAGAACAGAGTTCAGACAGATGCTTAGCAGGCCAGAAATGCAGTGCCAATGACCCGAGATGAGATACTGGGGACTTTCCTGAGTGCAAGTGTGTAGTCATTAGCTGCAGAGTGGTGTTTTCTCTGTTCTGATTATGCTTTGTTCATTCTTAGAAAACAAACTCTAGAGGGGAATCTCCTCAGAGATTACTTCATCTCCAAGTGAGAGAGCATGGTGGATTGGCCAGAAAGGAGCAGGATTCAGGCATGTAAGACGTGTGGTTGGAGAAATATTTTGAAACAGGACTTCTTAGTGTATCTGAAATGGGCTAACACTGAATGAAATGAAGCAAAAATATTTGGTGTGAGGCCTGAGGAATGACTTTTTTTTTTTTAAAGATTTTATTTATTTATTTTCAGAGAGGGAAGGGAGGGGGGAGAGAGAGAGAGAGAGAGAGAGAAACTTCAGTGTGCAGTTGCTGGGGGACATGGCCTGCAACCCAGGCATGTGCCCCGACTAGGAATCGAACCTGCGATGCCTGGTTCGCAGCCCGCGCTCAATCCACTGAGCCACACCAGCCAGGGCAGGAATGACTTTTTTAAAGATTTTATTTATTCACCTTTAGAGAGGAAGAGGAAGAAAGACAGGGAAACATCAATGCATAGTTTCCTGTCACATGCCCCCTACTGGGGACCTGCCCCACAGCCCAGGCATGTGCCCTGACTGGGAAACTAACCTGTGACTCTTTGCTTCACAGGCAGGCACTCAATTCACTGAGCCACACAAACAAGGGCAGGAAAGACATTTTATTTTATAGTTTTGAAAAACCGAAAGAGAAGCAATTCCTTGTTTTCCTCTTTAACATGATGTAGAGGATACCTATAGTTGGGAAAGGTCACTACAGTTCAGGGAGTGAAATGGCCTCTCCTGCTACTCGAAAGTCCCTACTCTGAGCAGTATTGGCAAAGACCCTTGATGTAGGCTTTGTGGATTTCTGAAGAAGATGCACTGCATAAAAATGAAAATAGGCTACAAGTGGACACTTTGTGGGAGACAGAGCTTGCATTGTCACCACATTAAGGATTCATGGGGCAGGTCTTACCAGGAGACAAGTTGTGTGATCCGGGCATTCTCATCATCATCTGCCCTGACCAAACCTTTCTCTTTCAGCAGAACCAAAGCCAGAGATTCACCCATGCCCCTCCTGCTCTCTGGCCTTCTCCAGTCAGAAGTTCCTCAGCCAACATGTAAAACTCAGTCATCCCTCTCAGATTCTCCTGGGAACATCTGCAAGAAAACATATCCAAACAGAGGAACCCTGTCCAAAGGATCAGAATCAGCAGGACCAACATACTACTGCACACAGCTGGAATGATAAAACTGAACATCAAGAGCTCAAAGGAACGTCCAAACCTTTGCTTAAAAGGATCAGTCAGAGGAGAATCTCAATACCCTTTTTCCAGACTTCCAAAGAACAAACGAGGAGCTCTAGTGAGCATGAGAGAATGACAGAGGAAGAGCCCCGCACAGGCCAGAAAGAGAGTCCAGAGGACATAGGCAAGGTATTTGTGAAAGTAGGAATGTCAAGAATTGTAACGATCAAGTGTGGAGGGTTTTGGCAAGGCTTCAATGATGGGTCACATCTCATCAGACACGAGAGGACACACTCTGGGGAGAAGCCCTATGTTTGTAGGGAGTGTGGGCAAGGCTTTACACGGAAGTCACTTCTCATCAGACACCAGAGGACACACACTGGGGAGAAACCCTATGTTTGCAGGGAGTGTGGGCGAGGCTTTAAATGGAAGTCACATCTCATCAGACACCAGAGGACACACTCTGGGGAGAAGCCCTATGTTTGCAGGGAGTGTGGGCAAGGCTTTACACGGAAGTCACTTCTCATCAGACACCAGAGGACACACACTGGGGAGAAACCCTATGTTTGCAGGGAGTGTGGGCGAGGCTTTAAATGGAAGTCACATCTCATCACACACCAGAGGACACACTCTGGGGAGAAGCCCTATATTTGCAGGGAGTGTGGGCGAGGCTTTACACGGAAGTCACATCTCATCAGACACGAGAGGACACACTCTGGGGAGAAGCCCTATGTTTGCAGGGAGTGTG